>CAJNOP010000816.1:19542-90441 GCA_905250075.1 Rotaria sp. Silwood1
CGATATACAAATCAGTTTAGTTCACTGTGTTCGAAACACAATTAAATCGTATAGAAAAATTTTCTTCTATCTGTTCAACATATTTGTATGTAACTCGTACATCTTACACAAGCAAAATTCACGTCAAATTACTCATCTTAGTGACTTCAGACTACAACTAATTAAGGATAATCCTATTAGACTCATTGGTCGCCATTTTCCGTCACTGATATCATCATCATCGACACGTAAAAATCCTCAAAAGTGGTGCGTAGTTTGTGCAAATACGACAAACAGAGCCACAAAAAGCACTGAAACCAAATATGGATGCACTGAATGTAATGTTGAACTCTGTATTTTAGACTGTTTTCGAGATTGTCATACGCTGAAATACTTTTAGACATTTATTTTTTAAATTGTCTAAATAAATATTTCGCTCAGCGTCCCGAAAAGTTGATTTTTTTTAGTCAACAGAAACTCCGTCTTCAAAGGGCTAACATAATCTATTCTTTGCACTCTTATGCTCTCTTTTAATATATATCTAAATCTTGATTTTCGTCAAGGTAGAAGAAAGAGAAAAACATTAATTTTCTAAAAACCTACATAAATTTTGTTTCTGGGAGTGAAAACAGAAGGCAAAAAGCACACTTATCAACCTGTCATTTTTTCACACTAGAACATAAAAATATTTCTTCAAATATTTAAAGTAAAGAGAATACGCTCCAACAAAAAACAAAAATGCTTTTGAAAGCCCTATTAGTATCAGCACTTTTATGTGCACTGGTCTCAACTGCTAATGGTAGGCTTATGTCTTTACATTGAAATTCTTCTTATACATTCGGATCTAAAACAAAATTTATATTTCTTTGTTTGCAGCTCACATGGCAGCTTGGTCCAAGGGCATGTACTGTATGAAGGTACATAAGTTAAAAAGTCACTGAAACACCATATTTTATATTTAATACTTTTTATCCTACTCGTAGTATGACGCCTAGTATTTTTTTTCTCAAATTTATGTTCCCTTTAGGGACGCGGAGGTGAAAACAACATGAACAACAACCTACCTGTAAACCCTATGATTGACCTGACTCAGAAGGACTGGTGGTTTCAACATTATCAAGGCTGTGATAAAGAACCGCCACCAGTGGGCGACTATCTTGAACTACCGGCAGGGGGCTCATTCACTGTTGAAATTGCTACTAATCGTGCTTTCACAACTTTTGGTCACAATAAAAAATTCAATGGATATTTTGGTGGTCCACAAGAACTCGAATATACACCTTGGGGTTGTGTTTCCTATCCTAATTTGCATACACCAAATCAAACTTTAGCACCGGGAACAGTTTTTGCTATCTCCTATCAGAATAGCATCGATAAAGTTACACCGGAAAATTTGGTTGTCTTCACTGTAAGATACAAAACACCGTGGCAAAGAGTAACGTCGTACGATGTGCCAAATGATTTACCTCCCTGTCCCCCAGGTGGTTGTACATGTGCATGGGGGTGAGTAAATATTTTCACGCATTATAATTCTTCGAAATTCTTTTTCTTTGACGCTAGATGGATCCCTATGGGTTGTGGACAACCGAACATGTATATGCAAGGTCATAAATGTATAGTCACCGGCTCAACTTCCACAAAAAAGCTTGCTGTAGCTAAACCTCCAGTTTATTGTGAAAATGATCGTTCGAAATGCGTAAAAGGAGCAAAACAAATGATCTTCTATTTTCAAAAAGATGGTAATAATGTTTTCAATGTTCCAAAAATGCCAACGTACAACGAAGTTATGGGCTTTTCAGAAGGCGCACAGAATGATATTTTTGAAGACTCTAATTTAGAGTCGATTGTAGGCTGAATCTGTCGTTTTTTTGTGCATCAATAAAAAAAAAGTCAGTAGCACGGCGGACTGACCAAAATCAAAATAAAGCATGTATGGATGATAGGGCTAACGGAAGGTGAACCAAGATAATGCGGATGTCATTCATAAAGTAAACTTTGGATAAATTTTCGCATTCAGTTCCATTTTCTAGTTTTGAAAGACAAAAACTCACAGTTCTCTAAAAAAATGGCACTGTTAATCTACATCCACACTCCCATTCATACCCTCACATGCACTTGTACACGTACACTTACACCCTGATCTTTCTGAGGATCTGGAAAAGGCTTTGTTCAAAACTTTTGATATTTTTTATGGAAGCCACTCTAGTTGAGTTCTCTATATGGGCAAAGTTTCAGATGAAATTCGAAAATGCAAGTTCTTCGAAACCCTGCGACATTTAGAAAATAGACATATTCAAAATCTGATAGGTTATTCAAATATCAATAGGAACTCAAATCTTTTTAGAGGTTTGTTCTAACACTGTGTAGTATCTATAGAGAAAAAAAATCATTCGACTCCGAAACGAACAGCTAAAGAGATTGTCTCGTCAGTCGTGGTACATGGTACGAGAAAAGCTTACCCTGCATATCTCTAGCGGTCAGATGCTGTTCAGATTTTTGATAACCGAATCACAAACGTTAATAGCAGAGCTGTTAAAATTACAAAGGACGGAAAACGACATATGTTGATTGTAATATTTTACAGTATGTAGGATATAGAAGACTGAGAAAAGGGTATCCTAAGTCCAATCGTGTTTTGTTTTTGAACAGCGAATAGCAGCACTAAGGTATCCATCATCGTCTATGGGGGTTTGAATTTTCCTTTCTGTACTTTAACAGTCGTTATAGTTCGTGTTTCACAAAATCGTTGCAATTATTGAAAATCTTTGTTAATGAAGCAGTTGAAGAATAGGTTTCTAAGACAATAATCTATAATTTTCTTTAATATTAACATGACTTATGAAGCGCGTAATCTTCTTGACTATGAAAATTCAATCAAATTACCATCATCTGAGTATATTAAATGATATTTCTTTTAAATATTTGATTCATTTCTTCTAAATATATATTCAGAGATCTCATTATTGATTATCGTGATGTTAAATTAAATTTAAAATTACTTAATAAATATTTTGAAGTAAATGCACTCGATGAGATACTTGTACGTCGTCGACATGAATTTAAAACACGTACAGAACATTTACAAAAACGTAAAGAAGCGTTATATGAAAGAGAAATTATGTTTAAAGAAAGAATAATTGGGTTAGAAAAAAATCGATTATTTTTCTTTCATCTGTTTAAATAATATTATTGTTTTTTTAGTTATGAAATGTATATTAAAGTAAGAATAAAAATTAAGGTATTATTAATTGATAGAAAGTTTTTATTTAACAATATTAAGGAACTATCAATGAAACGTGATCGATCATTGCGTCGAATTGATGATGAAAAAAATTTAATTAAAAATAAACAAATTGAAATTAATTTACTTAATCAAGAAATTCAACAAATACAAGATGAAAATAAAAGATTAGAAAATATTATTCTTCAATATCAACCTCATTTAAATCTTCTCACACAAGTTAGTTTACAAGGATATTGGCGAATGAGATGATCATCCTTCATTTTAATAACTACTGATACTATTTTGTGAAACAATTTCAAGCGCATATAATGAAGATGATATAACCAAATACTAGGAGTCAGCATGTCTCCAAACTACCCTATATCAAATTTTGTTGAAAGTATGCAAAACTCTAGCATTTTTTATTTATTGTTCTTTGAGTTGTTGTGTTTCATGGTCGAATCGGCCAATTTATCGATTCCTAAGGACAAAAAAATACATAGGTGTGATGATAATAGCATTTTGAGTGAAAAATCTTCTATCTATTAATAATAAACCCATCATATCTTATCATTGGACATGTATGGATCTTGATAAAATGGCAAAAAAGAATTTTTCGCTTTCAGAATCTTGAAGAAAGGTGTGAGGAAATACAAAATTTCCAATTCATATTAGAGATCGAACATATATTAAATCTTTTTATAATAGTCCATTGTTGTACCTCCTCCAGAAGTCTGAAGACGAAAAACG
This sequence comes from Rotaria sp. Silwood1, assembly GCA_905250075.1. Taxonomy (NCBI): domain Eukaryota; kingdom Metazoa; phylum Rotifera; class Eurotatoria; order Philodinida; family Philodinidae; genus Rotaria; species Rotaria sp. Silwood1. The sequence continues at coordinate 23,495 of CAJNOP010000816.1, forward strand.
TTTTTTGCCATTTTCCAAAGATTCATATATGTCAAATGGTAGAGCATGATAAACTCATTATTGATGAATAGAAACCTCCAATATTGAATAATTTAAGACATAAAAGCCAAAAATTACAGAAGCTAATAAAATATGCTAAAATTTTATATAGATTCGTTTAGAAACATGCTGACTCTTAGTATTTAATCAAGTCAACTATAATTACTATAATATTATTTAACTGATGTATGATTTTCCAGAATGTGAAAACTTGTTGAAAAAGCAATTTCCTATATAAAATTCGATGTCCTATAAGTTTTTCTACAAAATGATATCGTTGACTTTTCAAATGAGGGTATTCATCTTACTCAACAGCATTCTTGTTGTTTTAAATATATATCATATTGTTTTTTAGATTGTAGATCAAACTGATCGATTTCAATCAATTGATGAAATGATTGAAAAATTTGATATGCTTTATGCTAGTTATCAAGTAGGTATACATTTCTTTTTTTTGCTTTCTAACTTGTTTTATTTTCATCGAACTTCTATCTTGAGGATATACTTACGACTATTAAAAATTCTAATGAAGAACTAAATGATGTACAACGACAATTAGTATTAACTATAGAAGTAAAATATTTTGAAATGATTTCATTCAAATTCAATTGAAATTCTAGAAAAAAAATAATAAATTATCTTTAATGAACAATCGTATACGAGAATTACAACAAAATTTTATTGATATTCAACAACATATTGATAAAATTCAAACTGAAATTAATAATTATCAACAAACATCAATAGAACATTTAACAGAAATTAGTACGATTAAAATGTAAGACAACAAATATAAAAATAGATTCTTTTTTGGTGTACTTCAAAATATTTATATTTAAGTGCCATTGAATCCATGTTTGATTTGGTAAAAAGATATAGTCATCGTTGTAGAAAAAAAGATTTAAATCTTGATAAATATTCATATATGAATGATAATCAACGTTTATTTATTAAATTAAAACAAGTAGGTTCATACTTTTAAATTTATTGATTATAAATATAACATTAAAAAATAAATATTCTATAGATTGATACATTTCTTAGTGATTTAATTTATTATGTAGATTATGTTCATAACAAACAAAATAAAATTTCATCAAATAAACATTCAATTAATAATGATAATTTAAAAATTACAAAAAAAATTAATTTAAATCTAATCACAGACAGTACTAATGATACTAATCAATGGCGTGGTCCATGTCAGATAGATCGACAACAAACATTGATTGCAACAATTGATAAACATCCACAACAACCATATATATCATATAAAGTAAATATTTCTTATCCAGATCATCATAAAATCTAATCGACAAAAAAAAATCATAGTATCTATAACAGTCAAAGTCGAATAGACCACTATCGTAAAACTATCTATTGAATTCGAAAAAAAACACACCAACTTAGTGTTGCATGAACACCACATTCCAATGACTTTGTGGAACCAATAGAGCCCGTCAAGCTGATCTTAATCAGAACTGGCTCGAGTCAATCAATATTGAAAAAAAACAAAAAACTTTTCATGAATGGAGGGATGTATGTCGCACCATCGACATCCTACTTCAGTCGAGTCCAGAAACGTACATCAGAGTCAACTAAATGTCTCACTAATAAATCATATTTAATACAAGATATTTTTTGAATAGTAGGTTATCAACGAATAAAACTCATCAGTCAAAGAAATCCGTAGTGTGTTCAACATAATTGACTGTTAGACAATTTAAAGAGCTTTGATCGCTTCTACAACTCTTCCTTCAGTAATTATTATTGAAAGTCTTTTAGAATATCATCGATTTCCTACATCACTAGTTTCACAAAATCTTTGAAATGTGATCGTAATGCAATATTCAGTTGGCGCGTTTTTTCTCCACATGTAATTTATAGACATTTTTTTTATCTAAAATATACTTCAATAAATATAAGATCAAACTATAACCAAAAGGATGAACTACTATATTTCTTTTTCGCCTGAATTTTTTTGTTTGTAATGTTTTAAGGTTCGAGGTGAAGATGATATATTATATACAATTCAAATGATTAATATTGATAAATCAAATATTTCTCAACCACATCATAGTGTATCACCAAATAGATCATCAATATCAACGATATCAAATAATAAAGGAAGAAAAAGTAGTACATTTCGAACATCTATATCAAAGTTACGAAGAAGAAGTATTGATATACAATTACGATCATTAACAACTCAAAGTCCACGTACTAGTTTCAAATTAACTAATGAACAATATAATAATGAAAAAATACCTTTTTCAGAATCGGATTTTATTCATTGAACTTGGTTAATAATAATTAATTTATCGTACATTGAAAAAAATATATAGAAAGGCATTGAACATCTTTAGATAGTCTTAACTAATGTGAGTCTGGTACCATAGATTCAAAAGATGATTTTAAAAGTTTGATCCATAAACAGAATTGAAGTAGGTTAATAGAGAAAGATTTCATCTATCTAATGATGTATATGTCATCAAATTTTATTTCGTAGGTACCTGTCCCGATTAACACATCGTAGCACTCATACTCTTTCATGTCCTTTACCAGTTAGTAGGTAGAGTGTCGTCAATTTGACAAAGAACCGTCTTCCTCTACTAACATGCATACATCTTATTTTGAGGTTAAGAACCAGTTTCATAAGAAAATGTATGCTACAAATATAAAGAGTGTCCCATAAGCTTTGGGCCTCAACGAAAATATCGTTTATATGTAAAATAAAATCGTGCTGAGATACATATGATGAATTTATAGTTCATGAAAACTTCGTAACAAAAATATATTGGTAGATTTTATTTATCTTATAATAAACCATTTAAAAACATTGTCATATATACTCAAAGTTCATATAGATATAGTTGGATAGGGTTCAGTTAATAAAATTCCTTTTTCTTATGTAATGCAACGTGTTCTTTCAAATCATAACAAAAGAGAATAATAAACTCTGTTGAAATTTTAAAATTCTTGGCACATTAAATACATTGTAAATATCTTAAAATTTGTTAGTGAGATCATCCGAATATGTTTAATATTCTTGTACATATCCTTTCATTATTAGTTGTTCTTTTTTTTTTCATCTATTACTTTTTATTTATGAAAAAATACATCAAGAATAGAGATGATTAACATGCATACATAACAAAAAATAGATTATCAATTTTTCAATATCTTCTATTTAAATAAAAATTTCAATTTGATTAAATATCGTATTCGAACTTGTTTTGTATCATAGACAATATATTCATTATAATTAAGTGAATAACCTTTTGGATCAACTACATTAGTTGATTCAACAGGACCCATAGGAACAACAACATCATCATCTCTATTTTGAAAAAAATTCATATATTTATATTTTTTTCTATAAAACAAACAAACGATAAAATTAAACTTACAATGTAATTGCATTTTTCAAATTTGGTGCTATCGAACCAAGACCTTTAACACTTGAAAAACCTTCTGGTAATCGATGAGCATTATTATCAGCATGAAGTAATTCATGACATTTACCAAGTGAAACCTAATTTGAATAATTAAAATAATATTGTTTAAACAAAGAAAAATGAACTTACTTCAGTAAGAAGAACAAGACCAGTATTTTTACTTGGTGTTGGATAACAATAATTAGCACTTTTACTACTCATATCAGCAAAATATAAACCTTTTCCAAACATATAACCAGTCTAAATTATTCAAAAAAAAAAGAAAAAACTTTAGAATGATGTATAATTAACTTTTTATTCTCATTTTTGATCTATTATTAGAAGTACCAAATGTGTCAAAATATATTCTACGACTATTTTTAAATAAATAAAAGATCTGATTTCAATCCGAAAAAAGAAAAAGCTGCCTTCGAACCATATATCATCCTCTAAAAATAAATTACTTTTCAAAAAGAAATAATCTTCAATTCTCATGACATTTAAGAAAACAGAGTATTTATAAACTATTCTATATCTCAACAGTAACATGATTTCAACCATAATTAGTGGATCTTTGTTTAGTTACTATGTATGAAAACTTCGAACAATTGAGAACACAAACTCTACATCAGGCTAAATTATTATTTAGAGCTAAAACTAATATCAGTTGTCAGTGACGTATCCCGGATTTCTCAGTATGATGAATCTCGATTTCCGAGCACGGGACCCAGATGAAACTCATGGAGGGTGATGTTGGATCCAAATAATGGAATTTTATCAAAAAAAAAATTTACACTCGAAGTTTGCGAAAAAAATTAGCATTTTCCTGATTCCCCCCTCGAGGATTTTTTGCTGTTAGTAGTAGCATGGTTTTTAGAATTTCATAGGAAGCTACATCGAATTTCATCGATAGATTTCAAATTTCGTCTGAAAATATGCAACCGTTCAAGAGTTATGACGATTTGAAATTTTGCAAAAATTGTTTTCACATGTAGCAAAAACTCAAAAAGTTATAACACTTGAACGGTTGCATATTTTTAAACGACATTTGAAATCTATCGATGAAATTCGGTGTAGCTTCCTATGAAATTCTAAAAACCATGATACTACTAACAGCAAAAAATCCTCGAGGGAGGAATCAGGAAAATGCTAATTTTTTTCGCAAACTTCGAGTGTAAATTTTTTTTGATAAAATTCCATTATTTGGATCCAACATCACCCTCCATGAGTTTCATCTGGGTCCCGTGCCCAGAAATTGAGATTCAGCCTACTGAAAAATCCTGGATGCGTCACTGTCAGTTGTCGGAAAAATATCGAACGATAGCATTCCTGTATACCGAACGTTTCTTCTATAAACTTTTTATTTTGTTTCATGATTTATTTCTATATGAATTAATTTTACTTACTACAGGTGCTTCAGGTGGTGCAATACGTAAACCTTGACTCATAATACCAGCAAAATTAGTTAAACGTGAACCATGCCTAATATATATATATATAAAATATGATTGAATATTCAGAAAACCAAAAAAAGAAAAAATGTTTATCCTATACCAAAGAAGCATTTTATTTCCAACATCTTTAAATATTTCATTTTCATTTTCTCTTTCAACTTTAAATATATATTCTATTTCCATTTTATATTGTTGATGTGTTGATGCATGTGTTGTTTGAAGATATTTATTAATTAATATATATATATCTTCATGTTTTTCAATAGGATATAATTTACATTTTAATTGTTCATAATGTTGATCAATTGGATTTAAACGTATATTTCTATCTATATTTAATGTTGTAAATGCTATTTCAATATCATCAAGTGCTTCAAGTAATTCAATTTCATGTTTTAATTGTTGAATAGTTTTTATTAATGGTGGTGTACTTCGACCAAATTCATGTGGAACTAAAAATTAAAAAAGAATAATAGAAAAAAAAGTCTGTTATAGATATACTTCGAGTATAATAAGTATTATTTGCTTCAATAAATGCAGAATTAAATTTATTTATTTTAATATATGTTTCAATTTCTTTTAATGCTGCATAACCTGCTTTAATTTGTGTTGAACTTAATTTACCTAAAAAGAATTAAAATTCATTAAATAAATAAAAACTTCTTTTTTTTTTTTCTTCTACCAAGAGGATTTTTTCTTGCATCAAATTTCATTTCAAGTAATGCTTCTTCCATAGCTTGTATATTACATATTAATTGAATAAGATTTTGTATACGTTTATCAAGTTTTGATTCTGGTATAGGTAAATTTTTTAATTGTTCAATAGCTACGAGTTGTTTTTTATTATTTTCATCAACTTTTTCAGATTTCTATATCAATAAAAAAAAATAATATTTATAATTCAATAAGATAACAATATTCAATTGTTAGATATCCATTCTGTACTATTGAAAACGATCAGATATCTTAGATATTTGATATATCAAAAATTTAAGCTGAAATAATTAGAATATTTCAATAGTCTTACCGATGGATTATAATCAAGTTGAACATAATCATATTTTCCAGGATATTTTGTAAATGTATCACGATAATAAAAATCATTTTTTGTTTTATCACTAAATCTAATATATATATATAATTGAAAATTAGTTTTTGATATTAAAAATTAATTATCTTTTAAATAACAACTATAATATTTTATAATTCAATCAAATTTGAATTAATAACTTTCTACCTTTTATGGGTTTCTTAATTATATCTATGTATAATCTAACGGGTTAGCTATAATAAATTGAACTAATGCTAAATACATACAAGATGTTAGTTTATCAAATAAAAGATAGCAAAATTTCAAGTTTTAAAAAATAACATTTATTCGACTGTGACACTTCGATGTTCGTATTAGGATCTCGAAAGCAAAAAGTTTTTTATATAGGATGTCCCGAAAGTCATTACAGTTAGAAAAACTTAAGTATCTCCGCTACGGCTCGAGCAACCGGACTGACATAATATCGATACAGACAAAGTTAGAAAGAACCTATGTAATGAATTAGTTGTTTTATCAATGATAGAGACATGTCTAGACAGATCCTTTGTTAAGTATATGTTTTTTCCTATTTGTGAAAAATTAAAATTTTTTTTTTTTTTTTTGTTAACGTCATTGGTGCTATTTAACAAAGCTTCCGTATTGTAGATACTTAAGTTTTGGAACATTCTAAGATTTCCTCCGAACTTGAAAATAACTTTCATGATAATTTTTTTAAACAATGACATTTTCTTTTTTTGAGTTTAATTTCAAATACAATTGCCGAAATTCATAAAACACTTTTGTGTCCTAAATTTGTCCATGAAATTTTAAAAAAATAGATGATTTCATCGAGAATTCTTTTTCATTCCGCAATAAGGATATGCTATAGTTTTGCAGGACTTTTGGATATACTTTTGAAATTCTTCATCTTTGATATACAAATAAAGATTTTATATCAATAGTAAATAATTGAAACAATAAAAAAAAACAAATTGTCAGATATTCATCTCGTATTAAACTAATTGCAAATCATTTTTAAAATTTACATACTTTTGACAGAAAAATCTTTTTGCTTCATCTAAATCACAACCAAAATGTTCTAAATTATTTTGTCCAGTATATCCAACTCGTCCCCTTTAAAAACATATAAATAAATAAATCAAAGTAAACTAAAATAAATATTTTTACCAACGTAACCAAACATAATATTTTTTACTATGATTTTCTTCAAGTAATTGAATTAAATAAAATTTATTATTATTATTTCCAACATTTGTCTAAAAACAAAAACAAACATAGTTTTATTATCAAATTATTTCCTAAATTTTACTATACTTGATTAAGCATACAATCAAATACATCATTATTTTCATAATAAACATGAACTTTTCCTAACATTGATACACATTCAGAATCAACAGGAACTTTTCCAACAACTGTTGTTACAGTACGTACTAGAACAGAAAAAAAAACAATATTATTTTAAATCTCCACCCTTTCACAATCGATTTTCGATTAAGAAGGGTGTGTACTATGTACAAGTAAAAACAAAAAAAATCATTGAAATCGAAAGGAAGCAGATGAAGAGATTTCTTCGTAATAATTCAACTTACTTGCACTTTTTTCTATTGGAGCAGATTTTGATATGTTACGTTTTTTCTTATTATTTTCTTTACTCTCATCGTTATCTAATGATCGTTTATTTGATATTGTTGAAACATTCAATGGTAATTTTGCCACTAGATAAAGATAAAAAATTAAATTAAATTAAAATTAAAGAAAAATAAAATTAACAAACTTGATTTAATACAATGTATTTTTCGAATAACTTTTGTATTTAGATTTATTTCAATTAATTTATCAAGATCGATATCATATAATTGATTTTGATAATTAATTGATAATAATGTTTGATTATTTTCAATAGTATTTGCAATTTTAATCATTATTTCAACATTATAAATAAACCATTTTTTATTTTCATTTTCATATTCATATGTAAAAAAACCATTTTTATCTTTTAATTCAATACAAATACGTATACGACGCATAAATTTTGTTTTTTGATTTATTTGTACCATATCACGAAATTTAATTAATAAACTTATCTCTTCTGTTTGATTAATAATAACCTTCCGAAAAGAAAACAAAACAATATTATCAAACAAAAAAAGTAAAATTTATTATTTACTTCACTATTGCCATTATCATATGCTTGAGAAATTTTCTGTTGAATATCTAATGAATGTTGTTGCCAAACACCTTTATCTCCTTCCCATTCCCATTGAACAGATAAATTTGAAAGTTTAGTAATATTACTACCGGATGTCATTGAATCAATCTATAGAATTAAATACAAAATTCAAAGTATAATGATCAAATGAATTCTATTCGTCGAATACTACAACAATTTTAGCTATATATAAAAGATCATAACAATGACTTTGTTTCAAACGAAGTCTACAATATGATTTTGATTTGTTGCCGCAAAAAAAAATGAATTTCTAATTGGATAATATCTATTGTTTATGTACATCATAGATGAGTGACATCTTTTATTTAAAAACTAAAAGATTTTAAAGTTTTATTAAAATTTTTTTAACTTAAAATAATTAATTTATTCATTATTGATTAATGAGTTTAATATTTAATATAAGATTAAATGGTATTCAAGATACCTCTAACAAAACGTCATTTAAAATGAATATTGTTTCAAAATAGTCATAATGGTATGTTCGAAAGTATAAAAGCAAACAAAACCGATCAATTTTGATGACAATTTTGAGTTCTTATAAAGTAATATTATTTTAGATCATGATGCATAGTACTTCTGATAATTCTATTGAACCTTTTAATTCTTCACAACGAACTCATCGAAGTCAAAGTGCAGTAAGATATAAAAGCTTCAGTGTTTTTCTTTTTTTGGTTATAAAATTAGTTTATTTTATTCATAGATTCAAGCTCATCGTGGTGATGTACCAAGTAAACATGATGAATATTTAATTCAATTACAAGAACGAAATCGTTTACTTAAAGCATATCATAATCAACATCAACCAAAAGATAGTAATTTAAAAAAACGTGAAACCGGTTTTCAATTATATTTAAATGGAGCACATAGTGTACGACAACGACGACCACCATCAATAATAAGTAAAATAATAATAATAATAGATAATAATTCATGATTATTTTTTAGATACACCATCAAATCGAACTATAACACCTTCACCATATTTTTCTGATTTTTCATTTCCAACACCATCAAATACAACACAACAAAATAATTCATTACCATCAAATGGTCGTCGTCGATGGATACCATCGACAAAAACAAAAATTAAAACTGCTGATGGTTCAATTATTGCTGATATTGATCAAAATTCTATTTCTAATCATACGTCACATATGCCACATTCAAAATCTTTATTTAATAATAAACAATCTCAACAAATAACATCAAAACGTGCAGTACAATCAGCTGGAACACCTAGTCAAGCATTACCAAAATCAGCATGGAATAATCATGTTATTGAATTAGATGCTAGTCAAATAAAATCAAATGGTTTAAATGATCAAATATCATTTTGTAAAATGAAACCAGAAAATATTGATCAAAGTTGGATGCCAAATTGGTTTTCTAATAAGAAACCGAATGAAGATGAAATTCAAGGTAAATCTTTTTCTTTTTTTAAATAAAAGATCAAGATAAACAAAGTCATTTTTACGCTTCAAATTGAGTTAACGTTATTTTTTTTTTATCGATTTGTAGTAAGGCATGATGCCTGAACATATTGATATAGGTTAGTTTTTGTACAAAAATGAGTCAATCGCTTTCGAGTCAGGACTATGTGCATCATGTAGGTCCTAGTGAACTATAAATATCCTGAAAAGAGTTCGAGTCTCATATCTTCTTACTGCCGAGATATTGCATTTTTAGGGTATTTTTTCGCTCAAGCCCGTGGAGTTTCAAATTTCGACTTGAAACTTTGCATAGAGACAAATCTTAGTGAGAATAGTTTATTTTGAAAGTTTCAGATCTTTTCGTTGTTCCTATTCTAAAATATGGCTATAGTAACAACATGTTGTTCGCATCCCTGATATACTAGTATTTTCCGATGTTCTTATTTCAGAATAGGAGTAATGGAAAATGCTGAAACTTTCACAATACATTATTCATACTAAGACCTGTCTCTGTGCAAAAGTTTCAAGTCGAAATTTGAAACTCTGTTTTCCTAGTGTTTCTGAGAAGAACCACGGGATTGAGCGAAATAATACCCTAAAATTGCAATATCTCGGCAATAATAAGATGCGGGACTCGAACTCTTTTCCAGATATTTGTAGCTCACTAGGACCTACATGATGCACATAATCCCGTCTCAAAAGCGATTAATCAGTTATGTGTGGTCCTTCGTTAGTCAAATATGAACTATAGAGGTTTGTTGGTAGATTGATCGACTATAAAAGCTAAGGGCTGATGCTCTTCGTCACTGGCATGTTCTATCGTTTGTTGGGCTCAAAGAGACGCCAAAATATGCTGCGGATGTCGTGTAAATCCAGTTCAATATTGTATTTAATACATCAATTAATGTTTACACACAATCCTCTAATATACCGAAAATCGAAAATCCATTTCTATGATTAACAGTTTAGATAATCCAATAGCTGACATAGAGAGTCGAAAATGATGTATGCATTTCTTCTTGACTTCTATTAGAAGATTTTGATTGGCAATATTTTATAATTCATATTCAAATAAATAACACTATTTTAGCTGTAAAGCATGTTTTTGAAGTGCCTAGATTAAACAAATTAGTCTACTCACGAGTGGAAGAACTATAAAAACCTCGATTTTTCAAAGCTCCTCTCAAAATGTTTTTAAGTCATTCTGTATACTTCAACGAATAGAAAAATTAATCTATGTGTAATATCATCAAACATCATGTCACACAGTAAATCGATAAAAAGTAGAGCTGATTTTTTCAATGCAAAAAAAAAGAATGACCTTATTCATGCTTTCACCTAAAAATAAAAGAAGAAATATTATATATTTTATTTTTCTTTTCAGATTATGATTCCGATTTTGAAGAAACTTCAGATTCAGATGATGATGATAATCATCAATTATTAAATCATGTTTGTAAGTTGATATTTTTATCATTCAAATTATGATAGTAGAAAAACAAAACAAAAAAAAAAAAATTTTTGTTTTTCAGCTTTATCTTTCGATGATATCCCATCAATAGTTGAATTAGTAAGTCAAAAAAAAAAATAGTGACGAAAGCAAAAGAAAAAACTAATCATAGATTAATCTTTAGTCTATAATTCCTGAACAAAACAATGATAAGAAAAATAAATCTCAAGAACAAACTTCTTTTGAATCACCATCGGTCGGTAGGTAAGATAAAAAAAAAGAATTTCTTTTTTTTATTTTATTTTTTTTTACTAACGACAACTACGTTGTTAAGAAGAAGGCAACTTAGCAACTTCTATAAAAAGAAAAAAAAAGGTAGAACCAAAAAAAGAAAAAGAAAAAAGAAGACAAGTATTCTTAAAGTAATATAATGGTGAATTTAATTTTTGTGCACATACTGTTTTTTTATTGATTGTTAGTTGAAAAAATATATTACACACGTATTGTTTTCTTATTATTATATATTTAACTAAAAATGAGTCGTCGAAATATATCAAAAACTCCTATTCCAAGTTATTATAATGTATCAAGATCAGGAGATAGTCGATCGGGTAATAGTTTTTTGCTCTTTGTTCAAAACAAAAAAAGAAAAAATTTTCTTTCAATTTCAATGAATAATATATCAACAGATTAGACAATAACAAATACTAAACATTTTTTAGAAAGTAAACGAATTTATAATTAAATATTTTGTAAACATTATTCTTTTCCTGTTTTTTTTTGGTATATTATTAAAATTTTTTAAGAAAAAAAACATGCAGGATGACTTTGAAAGGAAAAAAAAAATAATTTTGTTTTTCTTAACTGCATACAAATGTTTTTCTTATAGAGATCATTGTAGGAAAGAAATACTTGATGTTGTAATTACTTTTGTTTTTTTTTTTCTTAATATAAATTGTTACTCGTATTTATTTGAATATAGGAGCACGACTTGTCGGAGGCGATCCAATCAAGAATAGTAATAATCAACAATTACTTGTCGTTGGAACAAGACAAAAAGCAAGAGTAATTGATAGTCTTGATCTTGAAAATTTTTTACATCCAAAGTATGATGTTTTTTTTCGGTGTAGATATAAATGAGATTTAATTATTATTGTGTGTATATAGAGAAGTTCATATTGATACAGAAATTGATGATCGAAGATCACCGGGATTACAACAAATATCAAATAGACGAAGTCCATTTCGTGATCCAAGTTCCAACGGTAAAATTTCAGCAATTAGACATTTAAAAAAAATCTTTTATTTGTCATAGTTGGATAGATCTTATTGAGTTATCTTTACAAATAATTGTTTTTCATATATCCGAATAATACGCTTTGTAGTAAAAATTAGATCTCACAGAAAAGCATCAAACTTCGATAGTTTCAATATTTTCTTTTAATTGAATTCATCATATAATTAGGAACAAAATTTCAGACATATTGTATTGTTGAGAAAATCGATTTTTTTTTCGATATGATAATAGTACGCGATTTATTGAAGAGTAAATTCAATTTTACTACAAAAGTATATTAACTCGATGAAATCTTACCAACTATGACAAAAAAATAAGAAATAATCAGCTTCTTAACTAAATTTTATCCTATCATACAAAATAGACTGTCGTACACCAAATACCGATCGGCTTGAAAACTCCATAACTCAAATTGATCTGTTCAGTCGAAGGCATCGTGGAATGTTTGAAAGTATTTTAAAAAAAAAAGTAATCTTTCTAATTGAAACATTTAATTTTTTCTTTTTTTCATCAGCTGAACGCATAGAAGAATATTTTACTAATAGTACATCAAAATTCGAAAATGACAATGATGAAGAACAGTAAAATTATATTTTATTTTCTATAAATAAAAAAAAAAAAAATTGAAATTCTTTTAGATTTACAATACCTGAATTACCTAGTGGTGAACAATTAGTTTTAAATTTAAAAACAACATGGGGTGATCGTCATTATATTGGTTTAAATGCTATTGAAATATTTTCTAGTCAAGGTTATCCAGTTGTAATTCGAAAAGTATGATATAGTTTTTTTTTTGTTCTCGAAAATTAATTAAAACAAAAAAAAAACAGTAAATAGAATTAATCATTTCATTTTGATAGATAACAGCAGATCCAGCAGATATAAATGTCTTACCTGAATATGGTAATGATCCACGTGTTGTAACTAATTTAATTGATGGAGTTAATAAAACTCGTGATGATATTCATATGTGGCTTGCACCATTTACACCTGGTGAAAATCATTTAATTTATATTACATTTGAACAGCCAACAAAAATTGCTATGATTAGAATATGGGTAAGATTATGAAATATTTAACTTGATTTAGAAAATTAAAATCTATTGCAAAAAAAAAATTCATTTACACCTGTAATTTTAATTAGAGTTTTTTAGTAATTTCAAAAAAAGGTGTCTTTTTTCATGATTGTGAAATTACAAAAAAAAAATAATTATCATTGACAGCATAAAAATACTCATATTTAATTATAGATTTCATATCTGGAAAAAAAATCTATTTACAGATGAATTGATTAATAAGCAAAATTTCAAATTAGAATTCTATTTATTTTTTTAAACAATAAATCATAATCATTGATCGATTGAAAATTTTATTAATCTAATCAAGTCCTACCTTACAAATAAAATATTAGCTTAAATAACAGAAGAATCAATTAAGATACTTTCCTCATGAGACAAACGAAACTATATAAAATCTAACATGATCTCACTCAAAAAATATAGACAATCATACACTAATTTACATCATATTATTACAATAATATCTTCCTAGCATGAAAATAAGTAAAGTTGATGTTTTCCCTTTGTACTTTATCACACTAATACTCTTGTATAAGTTTCTCTTGAAAAATTTTGCATGAAATAATGATAAAGTATTATAATATTATTGAATTCATCCTATTTCATCTCAGTTAATAGTCACAGTTGTTGAACATGTTAGCAAATTGAATCAAATTTAAAGTTTTCTATTACTATGATTGTGAATCTACGATCATCAATCAAGTAACTTGATTACTGATCAACATCAGAGGCATACATATCAAAATGATATTATGCTAATTAAAATACTTATTTTTAGAGACTGGGAAAGATTATCCCATCGACTTAAGAGAGTATCATATGAAATGATCTTTCTCATGCTGGTAGCTTACTCGATGACGTATTTTTGTTACTTACAAGAGAATATTTTCAATTGTCACATCGCTTTTTGAGTCGAGCGTATGCACGTCATGTAGATCCTCATGATCAATGAGTACTATGGAAAAAGTTCATGCTGCTTGCCGAGATATTGCTCTTTTTAATGTATGTTTAGGAAAAAAAAGCTGTGGTCCCCCTAAGGAACACTAGGAAAACTGTAGTTTCGAATTTCAACTTGAAACTTGGCATAGAGCCTGGCCTCAATGAGAATCGTTTATTGTGAAAGTTTCAGATCTTTTGATTGCTTCTAGTCTGAAATAAGAACATCGGAATTTGTTGGTGTATATAAGCGATTTTACCATAGCTATATCTTAGGACAAGAACAACGAAAAGATCTGAAACTTTCACAATAAACTATTCTCATTGAGGCCTATCTCTATGGAAAGTTATTCGAAACTTAATGTTCCTGAAGAGAACCACAGCTTTTTTTTCTTTAAAACATACAGTAAAAATGCAATATTTCAGTAGTAGTAAACTAGTGGCACACACTTTTTTGTTTGAAAGTATTCAAAGACCATTACGTCCTACATGATGTGCATATACTCGACTCAAAAGCGATGTAACAGTTAGAAATGTTTCTTCGTTAGATCTTGACTAATAACAGACATTCTTGCATTGCTATGTTCATAAAATTTTCTCAAAATCTTGACCTTTGAATAATGATTATAACTGAAATATATGAAGAGTTTTGTACACTTTCATATCTATAGTATTATTCTTATTTCTTTTTGTTAAGAATTACAATAAAAATCGTATTCATTCTGTACGTGGTGCTAAAGATGTTGAAATAAGTCTTGATGGTTTTATGATATTTAAAGGTGAAATAAGTCAAGCTTGTGGTAATATTATAGCTACAAATGATCCATCAGCCTATGGAGAAGTTTGTATTTTATTATTTATTATTTATTATATTAAACTAAATTACATTTAAGACTATTTTATTTACAACTGATGATGAAATTCTTGAAAAAATATCAATTCATGATGAAATGTATGTTGATCAAGAAACTGCTCAAAATGATGAAGAAAATATACGAACAAATGCAAATCGACCACCAACTGCTGAAACTAATGTAAAAAAATTTATTTCTATTATATAATTCTTTCATTTATATATATATATATAATAGATTCGACCAATGACACGTGCTATGTTACGACGACCATTTACAGCTATTCGTTCATTAAATGAAAGTCAAATATCAGAATATTATGGAAGAAGTATATCATCAAATGAAGAATTTCAAATATCAATTCTTTTCTTTTTATAGAATTAATTTTGACTATAACAGAAACATGGGGTGATAAACATTATTGTGGTTTAACAGGTATTGAAATTATTGATATAAATGATGTTGAATGTATAATACAATCATATGATGCACGTCCACGTGATATAACTGTTCTACCAGGAAATGCTAATGATGTTCGAACACTTGATAAGTAAAATAATAAAATGAAAATAATTCTGTTTCTATTTTTTTGACAAATTATTTTAGATTATTTGATGGTGAAAATCTTACTTGTGATAATCGTCATATGTGGTTATGTCCATTTCGAAAAAAAGAAAAAGTACGTATTTATATATCATTAAATGGATCAAAACGATTACATGGTTTACGTATATGGAATTATAATAAATCATTAGATGATACATATCGAGGAGTAAGTTTAATAGATTTTTTTTTAAGAAAAAAAATACATCATTGATTTATATGAATATAGGTTAAACGACTTCATGTACAATTAAATGATAAGATTATTTCACCAAAACAAGGCTTTCTATTAAGACGTGCACCTGGTCATTGTTTTTTTGATTTTGCACAAGAAATTGTTTTTGCTCATGCTAAAACCATACATGATAATTTACAAGAAAAGTATTAACCAATTTTTTTTTGTTTTTTCCTAAAGAAAAATAGTACATTTAACTCAAATTTAAATAAACAATAGAGTTTTCTATCAAATGTTTTATAGATGAGCTATAAGTTTCTGGCAAACTATGAAAAGAAGATAGTAGAAAATGCAGTAGTTGCTTAGTTTGTTCAGATTTAGTATAGAACAGAGGTCCAAACAGGCCACGCTTTTTAGATCTGCAGGGTCTGTCAAGCTTTTCGAGCGAGTACAATAATGATAACAGACTAAAAACCAGAGGTCCAAACAGGGCACTAGGACTATTGCTCAACCTGATTCTGACCCGCCTGCCATAGGCATCACCCATGGTTTTCAGACTAGTGCAAGTGACAGGTCAAAAATTGCTTGGACCTCTGACTTGCACTAGGCTGAAAACCATCGGTGATGCCAGGTCAGGATCAGGTTGAACAATAGCCCTAGTGCCCTGTTTGGATATCTGGTATAGAATGCATTTGATAGAAAATTCCATTGACTATTTGAATTAGAGTTAAATGCTCGATATCAAAAATATGTTTTTTTTATAGACAATCGTTGGCTACTAATCGTGACATTGAGTCAGATATATCAATGCCAAATGGATGTAAGTACAAAAGGTTTTATTACCGAATAAAGACGATTGTTTTTTTTTTGTGCTTTACAAATTATTTTCATAGATGATAAAGATACTTAGCGAGGATACAAAATCTATCATCAAAAAAAAAGAGAAAATTTCTTCCGAAAGAAAATCATCTCGTACATGAGAAAAATCTGAAAATACATAAAGTATCATATTCATTTTTATCTATTATAAGATTTCTTCTTTAGAGATATCTAAAGTATACTAAGGTTTCTATATTAGCATAACGTTATCCATTATTTGCTTTCAATGTATACATTTTATGGTTGCAATGTATCAGTATATATTCCTATTGACTTAAGTTATAGAATGTAATGATCGTATTGGAGTGTGAATGTCATCGAAAACAAAACTCTTATACCCATACCATATTAGGATATTACAAATAGAAAAAAATTTGTGATTGATGTTCAAATATTAACAAAAATGAAAATGATTGTTCGAGATTATTTTTTAATCATTAGTATTTGATATTTGAAGAAACCTTTTTTTATTTTTTTTTAAATAAGGAAAGAAAAAATTGAATTATTATCATGTTTATTTAAATGCTATTTGTAGTTATTTATGAATTTCAACTACATTCAACTCATGGTGATGCTTATTATATTGGATTAAATGGTTTAGAATTTTATGATGAACATGGTGAATTTATTGGTTTAACTGAACAAAGTATAAAATATTTGCAAAAAAAAATAAAATAAATATATAATTTTATTTCGTTTTTTTTAATTTTTTTTTAATAGATATTGCTGCTTATCCTCATAGTGTAAATAGTCTTAATTCAGGTACAGACAATGATAATGATGTTCGTACACCAGATAAATTAATTGATGGTGAAAATGATGAAACTGATGGTACACATTGTTGGATTGCACCTATTTTAGCTAATGTTGTATGTAGATTGAATGAAAAATTTTTTTTTGAAATATTAAAAAAAAAAATTCTTTTATTTTTATTTTAAGATAAATCGAATATTTGTTATTTTTGATCGACCAACATCTGTATCTATGATAAAAATATGGAATTATGCTAAAACTCCTAATCGTGGTGTTAGAGAATTTTCTGTATGTATAAATATTTTTTGTTTCTGATAAACATTAAAATTATGATTTATTTATTAGTTACTTGTTGATGATTTACTTGTATGGACAGGTATATTAGATAAAATAGATGAAAAACAAGTGCCTTTTAATACAATTCTATTTTCTGATGAAAGAATTCTTACTGAACATGAAAAACAAAGTGTCTTAGAGTACATAGATATAATTTGTAGTTTTCGAATATTCATCATACTTTTTATTTTAGAAATAAAGGCTCACCAGATAATATTTCCAGTCAAACATCAAATAGAGATCAAACTGTTGATTATTGTAAGATATTTTCATAAGTTGTCTATTACTTCAATGCTAAGAATTAAATTTCAGAAAAAAAAAACAAACATTTTTAAAGTCTTTTCTTTTTTTTGCAAGAAGAAATGATAGTACATTGAATGATTTGTTTATATTTTGAAATTTCTCATCATTTTTTGTTTTTTTCAGCCCAACGTCCAACAACATCCGTTCCACGTAATAACAAACGACGCTAAATTTATAAAACATATATATATATATATTTCGTGTCGTCCGTCAGATTATTTTATTTAATTATTTATCTATTAATCATTCATTTATAATTTACAAAAAAAAAAAAAATAAAATAAAACATCAAAAACAAAAACAAAGTCTAAGTACTGTTCTTATTATTAGGAATACATACATATATATATAACAAGAAAACAAAATTTCACTGGGACAAAATCTGACTGAAAGAATTTTTTTTTTTTTATGAAAACAAAATATTTTATTTATTCAATGTATTGCATATAGTTGAAAGATTTGAAGTTGATGTTGGCATCATATAACCACGTGGACGAACTAAATATGTTGTCATATTACCTTTACCTTTAACATAAATTGGTCCACGACATTCACATGGATAACCATGTTCAAATAAAACTCGTTGTGTTTCTTCTGGAACCTAAATATAATTGTAATTCATTTTATTTAATAAACAAACAAAATAGTTTTACTTACATGTATACAACTAACGACACCAGTACTATCCATACGTGAAGCAACATTTACTGTATTACCCCATATATCATATTGAGGTTTTTTTGCACCAACAATACCTGAAATATGGTCAAATGAAAACGATTGAAAAAGAAAAATACATTTTGTATTAATAGCGAAATATTCGTAATAAAGATTTTATAGTCTATTGATTGGTTATGTTTATATATTTTTTTATCATTGTTAGATATGTGTATGAAATCTTCATTACTATCCTATATCTATAAAATCAGGAATTCTAGTTAGAATGCATCAATTTCATTATTATACATGGTGATCCGTAATTGTGAAAAATCTTTGTGTGGATGCGGTACTTTTATCTTAACTATGCATAATTGTGAGTCTTCCGTCATAATTATGCATAGTTAAGATAAAAGCATCACATTTACGGATAGTTATACCGTCTTTTTTTTGAAATTATAGGTTACTGAATGATAGCAGTATGGCCGTAACTACGCTAAATATCGAGTACCTATAAAGACAATGTGATTTTCAATTAGATATGCATATTACTAAGTTTAAGCTTCCGCCACGGCTGGTTACAGACTAATCTTGAGTAAATTATTCACGACTATTTCCTTAAATCATTCACCTGTTAACATAATCACTACATTTTGACATATCTTTGCTTCTCCAATCAGTCCCCGCAGTCTATTTTCTGGATACGATTGGTATGTTGATCGTTAGTGTACTTAGGGTTGACTAAAAGTTCTGATTACGGTGTTTAAAGGACCTTGTCGGATAAGGTAATCTATTCAGAAAAGAAAAACTAAATATATCATGTTGTAGAGCTTCTTGCGGCGCGTCGAATGGTATATAGTAAATCCTATTTTCATAAGACTTTGAAGGAACTAGAGTCAATTTACTGATAGATAACTGTACACTAACACTTAAGCATAATAGGCTACTCAATATTGTGGTCCTTGATATTACTTGCAAGTATTTGTAAAATATTTTTTTTCTCATATGCGACGTTGTAGAGTTTTTGACGGGCTACAATATCATATAAGTAGCATCTCCGCTTATCTTGTCGGTGTGGATATCGGCGAGTGTACAGTTGTCTATCAGTAAATTGACTCTAGTTTCTTCAAGGAGTTATGAAAATAGGATTTACTATATACCATTCGATGCGCCGCAAAAAGCTCTACAACATGGTATCTTTGGTTTTCGCTTTCTAAATAGATTACCTTACCCGACAAGATCTTTTAAACATCGTGGTCAGAACTTTTGGTCAGCCCTAAGTATATAGGAAACTTTGCACCAGACTGGTCTTCTTTTTGTCCGCAGTCATAATTCGATAACTGTTAAGCAGATTAATAAACATTTCTGAAGTCTATCAACTATAGAAAAAATATCGGACTTGTCGAAAACCGGAACATAATCGTCTTGAGCTTAAACTTCATTATTAAAAATGAAACATATCGAAATAATCATTTTGAAAAATTCAATTGATTCATTTACCAGCAACAAGAGGACCATTACACATGCCAACACGTAATTTAAAATCATTGAAACAATCTCGATTAATTCCTTCAAGTGCTGCAATCATTGCAAAAGCAAATTCAGCAAGTGCAACAATATTTTGATTATATCGTTCTCTTGTCTAGATAAAAAATAAGAATTAAAAAGACAAATGATAAAAAAAAAAGAAAAATTTCTTTTTCTCCGTACCATTCGATGTTCAACACCTGGATTAAGACCAGCTGCTGCCA
The DNA here is from genome assembly GCA_905250075.1 of Rotaria sp. Silwood1. NCBI lineage: Eukaryota > Metazoa > Rotifera > Eurotatoria > Philodinida > Philodinidae > Rotaria > Rotaria sp. Silwood1. The sequence goes on from CAJNOP010000816.1 coordinate 44,212, forward strand.
TATAAGTATGACCAATAGTTTTTATTTTTTCTACACAACTAAATTTATTTTTATCTAATAACTAAAAATGAAAGAAAAAATAAGATAAATAAAGAAAATTTTCGTTTATTAATACAAACTTTATCAAATTCTGCAATGATTTCATTAAGTAATCTTAAACATTCTAATCCATCATTATTTACATCCGATTGAACATAAAATTCTTTAAAATTAGGTATTGATGCAAACATAACAACAACATTATCATAACTTTCATGATAAAGACCCTAAAAAAACAAATTTTATTTAGATATCAAAAATTCTTATTATTTAATTATTTTCAAATGAATAAGAAAAGACAATTATAAGATTTCAATTACAGCACGAACCAATTTCAAACATTTCCCCACATACATAACTAGTTAAGACAGAAAGCTAGCTTGATGCAGAGTTCTTGCGCTCTATTACTTGAGTTTCCCATCGTGACTAACAAACTACAAGGAGGGTCATTTCATAGTTGATAGTACTAAGCTTCGAACGGAGTACTTTGTGAACACGTATTGAACTACGTAACCACTCAATCATGGCTGCTCCGGACTTTCAGAGAAAGACTTTTACTATCAGAGATGTGCACCGCGCCTAAGAGTTTCTTAAAAAATAGTGCTTCATTTTTGTGCACTTACCTAGAAAGAACAACATCACTTTGAAAGCTGTTAGTGCAATTCCTCCGGGATTAAAAATGTGAAACACGATGTAGCTGTTCTTTCTAATCATTTTCAAACTGTTTATTTCCACCAATTTTTCGAGACACTGGTTCACAACTGTTTACTTAATCCTCTACAACTAATTTAAGAAACTAGTACATCGATTTCAAGAACAAGCTATTGACATACGGCTTTTAATCACATATCAACAATGCCGTGATCCCTTCGGAGCCCATCGGTAACGGTCTGGGTGAGGGAGAGTGAGTCCAAAATTTCTACCCTATACACTTCAACATTCCTTTCAGATCGTGTTTCACAAAAATACCACAGAAGAATATTTTATTAGGAGAAATGTAACTGTAGATAGATATTTATACTGACAGGCTGTTCGTTTTCATCTTAACTTATTTTATAATTAAATTTGCGCAAGCTTCAATTCAAAATGAATAAAAATGATTACGATCTTATTTATAAATTTAACAAATGAGTATAAGATAGAGTAATAAAACAAAAAGTTTGTCAACGCTTTTAAGTTTCTTCTCTTAACTTTGGTCCAACAATATTAATTGAAGTTCTATTGAATGAAATAGATTTATGTTACCTGACTCATATTTTCTTTAATAATAATTTCTGCCACATGTTTGGGTAAAATATTTTCTAATAATAATCGACTAATTGTGCTCACTGTTTCAACTTCATGTTTTTCATTTTGAAACTTAATTGTCCATAATAAATCCAGTCGACTCATATATTCATACTGAAAACAAAAAATATGTACTTCAAGTTGGTTCTGCTTCTTCTTTTTTTTTTCATTTATAGTACAAACTATTAAATTTACCCGTCGATCAAGTCCAATTAATAAAAGAATAAAAAAAATAACTTCAAATGTTGTTTCAATAAGTATTGTACTACTTGCCATACCATAATTGTCAGCAATAATATTATAAATATTTGAATAATATGAATAAAATACATAAATAGTTACAATTAAAATCATAATTAATGCTTTAAGTAAAAAATAAAGATGCATAAATGAAGAAACAGTTAATAAAGCAAGTTGAATAAGTAATATATGAAATTCAAAATGAGGACATAATTCAAATAATAGAGAATTTGTTAAATATGATGCCATATTAATTGTATGAACTGGTACAACAATTGTCTAAGATTCAAAAAAAACAAAAAAAGAGACGATCATAAATAATTCATTGATATTATTCTTTTAGAATTAAAATATGAAATATAATGAAAATACTTTAATCAGAAATCAAGATTGACCAATTTGAATTTAATCTACTGAAAAATCTTCTTCATCTTTAAGAAAAAAAAAACCTTTGTTTAATTACTAAAATGTCATTTTTTTTCTTACGATTATAAGCTTATCGTACTTTTCATAAATAATAGCCACTGAAAATTTCAGCCGTACCGATACAAAAATAAAGAATTGACTTTTAAAAATATTCGAGATCCATGAATTAGTTTTCAGATATATTTTTATTTAATCTCTTATCATAATTAATGAATTTCAAAGATGATATTATTTAGTCAAAAAATTTTTTGATTGTAAAAGATTCAAATATCTTTCATTGAATACTAAAATTTCCTATCAATTTGATAGAATGAGAAACAAGTATTAAAGGTCTAATCAAGTCTCATGACTAGAGGCGTAACCCGAGTTTTGACGATGGTAGGGCTCAGCAACGCTTAAATATCCGGTGGTAGGGCTCAGGTTACTGAGGTCTGTGGGGTGGTAGGGCTTGTGAAAGGATTCAGCTGACGATGCTAACACCGGTGGTAGGGCTGAGCCCTACCTTGGTTACGCCACTACTCCTGACTTTACTGTATATCTATAAATAAAATTTTACTTGATTAAAACGATTTTGTGCAAATGAAAGATTTGATGATGAGAGTAATATATCACTATTTATTGCTGTTGTTGTATTTTCAAATGGTTCAATAAAATCAATTGGCGATGACCATATTACAGCAAATGGTGTTAAAATACAAATTATAATTAATATAAGACTAGCAGGTAAACGAACAAAATAATAATGTGTTACTAAATAAACTGATTGATGAAGTAAAGAACGATGATTGTCACGTTTTAACTAAAAAAAACAAATTCGATTAATTAAAAAAAAAAAAAATGATTTACTTTTGAAAGATCTACAACACAGAGTATAGCTACTGCAGCAAATATACATAAACCACATATAACCAGAATGAGATATAGAGCATTTCTATAATGAATTTATAAATTCGAACAAAAGAAAAAAAAAAAGGTTTTTATATACTTTTCAAATATTAATGCTTGAATAACTATAATTGCAAAAAAAATACAAGCTGCATTTGCAACATAATAATGATAACGTAATTCAGGTAATGAACGAAATAAACTTTCATTAGCTCGACGATTTCCTTCATCATCTTCTAAATTTTTATGTTCTTTATTTTCTTGCTTTTTAAATCCAAGTGTTAATGGTTCAAGATCATGTGTACTATGTTGATGACAACTAAAAATAAAATAAATAATAGTTTGTTTGTTTGTTTATATAAAATATAGTCTAAAACAATATTGAAGATATAAGATAGAATAAAATAATCTTTTTTTTTTATAGCAATTACATTGTATTTTACATTTTAATCGTGTTAAAAGATTTTTTTTTTGTAGTTTAAACTTACGAACAAATTAATGAAGTTGTTAATGGTTTTAAATTATCTTCAAGAAGTATAAAACTTTTTGCTGCATCTGATTTATCATTATTACCAAAATGTTGTGTAGCAAATGGTGTTTCATTTGACCATGTATCTAATAATTTTTGTATTTTTTTACTTGATTTACGTGTATCACTACCACTAGAAAAATATTAATTTTAAAAGAATAAAAAAAAAAAAATATTTTGTAACTGTATTTTACTTCATCATTAATTGTTGTTGTACATTTGGTACATCAGGTGGAATAATAAAATATGTTTTTATACCCATTTTTGCAATATAAGCATCACGTTCATGTCCATTACCTATTTCAACTTTATATTCATTACCCAAATGAAGTAATGTACTTTCAGAAATATGAACACGACTAAAACAAATAAAAAAATTTTTGTTTAAAGACAAATTGTTGATTGTTTTTTTTTATAAACAATATTTAATAATATCTTTGAGATTAGAATAAGTCTGAAGCATTTCAAAAGCTTAAGCAATATTTATTAGGAAAATAAAAATTAATAAACATATGGAAAAGATTAAGACTTGTATTAAAAACTAATATATTTTGTATTAGTGTCTTGTTTATGAATGATAAGATGTACTTGATATTGACTTTAATAATTACTTTAAAATAACTACAAATTTAGTTTTGTTTTTTTTTTTTTTTGGCAGATAAAACTTCCGTTTCAACGATGATGATTACAATAACTCTCATACAATACAAAAGAAAAGAATATTTCTTTATCTATAATGTATAATGAAAATGAATGATACTAATAATTGACGATAATAATTCAAAAATAAAAGTTTATATGAACTATTTGAATAAGTTAAGTTTTTACAAAATTTTTTGAGAAAATTTCTAAAAAAAACAAACCAAATAACAAAAACTTTCGACATTCAATTCAAAGTTTGATTGATCATCATTGATTAATGTCCACGCTTTAGTACATGATGTTTCTTTTAGCTTATGATGACATTTTCATAGTAAGACATATACATAATCGTATGTCATATATCATTTTCTTATCTTGATAATCTTCTAAATTATCACAAATCGAAAAAGGCTGAATTTTTCTCTAATTAGTAAATCTATATTTAAACTAAATATACATATATTATTGAGAACATATAAAATACTAACCCTGGTATACCACCAGCTTCAATATGATTGGCTAAAGTAACATCATCTGACCATGTATCATATTGCCATTTTTTAAGACCTAATACACCACATAATACTCGTCCTGTATGAATACCAATACGCATATCAACATTAACACCGGTTGCTTCACGTACTAATCTAAATAATAATAATGAATATTTAATCAATAAAAATAAAACGTATATATACTTTATATCTTCAATCATTTTTAAACCCATTCGTACACAATTTAATGCATGATTTGGTCGACTTATTGGTAAACCACTAACACAATAATAACAATCACCTAAAATTTTAATTCGCATACAATCACATTCCTAGAAGAAAGAAAAATAAAACAAAAATTAATTTTCTTTTATTAATATAAGAATACTTGTGCTAATTGATCAAATTTTCCAAAAAGTTTATTAAGTATTTGTACAAGTTCTGGTGGAGTAAATTTTTCTGATAATGGTGTAAAATTAACAATATCAGCATAGAGTATTCTAAAAAAAACAAAACACCAAAAATATCAAAGAATTTGTTAAAAAATAATATATATATATAAAACTTACGTAACATTTTCATGTTTTTTTATATATAAATCATGAAATGCTGCTTTACGTGTATTAATTTTTTTTGTATTTAAATATTGATCATCATAATCCCGAGATTGAAGGTTATGATATTTAGCTGTTTCTTTTACTTTACGTAACATTTCAGATTTCATACTTAAAGCTTTTATAAGAAAGAAAAAAAAATGAAAACATTTATTTATTTATTTTTTTTAATACCAATATGTGCTGGAATAACACTAAGAATTAATGTTTCTTGTTGTTCTTTTTCACGTTCAAGTCTTAAACGAGCTTCAATACAACGCATCGTGTTATGATATGTCTTTTTTTGATGGACATCAGTTAGATAACGATGACATAAACCAAATATGTTACATGCAGCAAAAAATAATGAAAGACAGATAAACTAAAAAAAAAACAAGAAAACATATGTTGTTTGATCAGAGAAGAATAGTGTTATGTTTAATAGGGTAATCAAATGAGTACAGGTTTCTGGAAGAACAATAGACAATCAGCTATGTCCATTCGAAGACAGGAATGTCAATTTTTTTATTTCATTTTTTAAAAGTACATCTAATCTTAAGCAGACAAACAACATTCCAAATTCATGATAACAAGAATGATGACACTTCTAGTCTAAATTCTGAAGAACTTTGAAGATTGATTATGCCTCTTGACAATAGCACTTTTCATAATTATCAATAAAAGCATGCAACATGCTTCGAAGCTAAAATTCTATATTAAACTATTTCGTTATCTATTTCTGTATGAAATTTCAAAATTTATAAAGCATCGTTCATACCTTTAGAAAAAATGAACAATTTTTGAATATCTAATAATAACAATAAAATATATCTTTATTGTACTTAAAGTTCCTACATTGACAAACATAATTTTCATCTTATTTTTTTTTTTACATTTTTGACAAGAACATTCTCCAGTTCTCAATTTTATGTTATTTATGATTATCATTAATTATTTAAAAAAAAAAAAAAGAAAATATTCATTAATTATTAATTTTACTATGATTTCAAAAATCAAATGATAGAAAATAAAATAAATCTACCTCAAGTTTAAATTCCATTCTATGAGAACGATTATTTGGATCTTGAATATTATGTGTACGAATAATAAGCATTAAATGAATAAAAGATGTTATTAAAGCCATTAAAACTGTCCATAAACGTGGTATAGGTAATGTTGTATGTATAGTTATTATTGAAAATGTTATAATACCAATTAAACGTACAACTGATATATATTGTTGTAAAATAATTGGTATTATAGCAAATAATGTCAATAAAAACCATATTAATAAACATGATATATGTACATATTTATGAAAAAATTTTTCACGATGAAATAATAATATAAATATTAATGATAGAAAAAATATTCCAATAAAAACAAGAATTTCAAGAATAAATTGTGATAAATAAGGCTAAGAAAATGTTTAAAAAAAAAGAATATGTTTTTATTTATAAAGTAGAAAAAAATTAAAAATATAATTTTATTTACTTTTTCAGAAAATATTGCTAATAATAAATAAATAAGACTTTGAAAAGCAGTAAGACATAAAGAAAAAAGAACTAAACCATGTTTAATACGTATTAAATAAAGACCAAAATAATGTTTATTTTCCATTGTGGCTAAAAAAGAAACAGAGACACAAAAAATGGTATTATATAAGAGACAAAAACTCATCAGTAGAAATTCAAAATCTATTGAAGCGCACAACCTTTTCATTTTCTTATTGCTAAATGAAAAATTATCAAGATAAAAGAAAATTTCTTCTTCGTCTTGTTCTTATTCTTCTTTTTTTCTATAGACTTTTATCTCGTTTGATACTTATTAAATTCGTCAAGCATATATAATCAATTTAGAAAAAAATATGAAATTAATGACAAAAACAAGAATTGAAAAATATAATAGATATTCTATTGATAAATAAAATTGGATTTTTACACATATACATTTATATTTATGAGAAAATATAACATATGTGTTTGTTTTTTTTTTAAATAATTATCAATAACCTTGTATTTTATTAAACTAAATATGAAATATAATTTTTTTTTTTGACTTACAAATAACATTTTATTTGTCTAATTCACCTATGCATAGAAGAACTAAGGAAATATATATATATATATATGTTTATACACTTGCTTACAATATTTTGAGTACTATAAAAGAAAAGAAAATAGGTTTGTGTCTAATATAAAAGACTTAATCAAAAAAATTTTTTATTAGATTTCATTATTTATTTGCTCGCTTTTGTATATGTATGTGTCATTACCAGAAATACATATATACGAAACTATCTACACTTCCACTTCCGTAGCTAATCGATGCTGGTTGAACCTCATCTCCGTTTGTGGCTCGCTCACTCTTGATCTGTCGTTAGAAATGATGTGGATGAACCACTTACACTATCACCAAACATACGTCCAATTCTTTACAACAATGAACGTTAAAAATGGCCTCAAGCATTCATTAGAATGTTATCATCATAAGAAAAAAAAAAGAGTACCAGAATACCAATAAGAGCAACTGTCTTTTTCTTTTCTTTTCAAGAATCTCTGTTGATTATTGATAACGACATCAACCGATTAAGTTACTACAGAAACTTGCTCGATGTGGATTATTATCAACATAATACATTAAATAAGTTAGATATCTCTACTACATTTATTTATTACTATCTATTATAGAATGTAATGATAATTTTTTAATAAAAAAAAAAAAAAAAAAAACTGCATTTTTTGATGAAACTTTCTTCTTCTATCATATAACATAAAAAAGCAATAATAGTCAAATAGAAATATCTTTACAATGATCGATATTACTTTTTTCTTCTCTTATGAAAAGAGAAAAGAAGCTTACAATGATAATGTTAATCAAACCTGAACAACATGTCTTTGTTTCAGAAACAAAATGTCATTCGTGCGACTTTCTTACTGTTACTTCTTTTTTTTTTTTTTTTTTTTTATCTCCTTTTTTTATTGCATTCTCTAGAGAAATGTCTAAACGGCAGTGCCGAGTGATGTGAAATGAGTAATCAACAAGCGCAATGATACAATACAATTGTGTTCTTCTAAAAAAAAAAAAGAGATGACGATAGTCGATTTTAGTCGCGAAACAGATTAACGATAACGACAAGAATACGGATGCATCAATGCACAAATGAAAAAAAATGATAGAAAGAAAACATCCGTTTATTTCTTCAATGATTCAATAATTCAATTGAATTAGTACGGCTATTTAAATAAAAATAACTTGTCACGACTATAATCATAACTATCATATGTTAATAAAGTACAAAAAGAAAAAACAAAAAAAATGAACAACAAAGAAAAACCAAAGAAATCAATCTATAACATATCATACCTGGATTTATATCCATTGATGACCAATCAGCTATGATTCCTAGATTATTATTAGTATTATCATATGTATAATCAATAGCACATTCATGAATTGATTCTAAAAACAACAAAAAATAAAAGGATAAACAAAGAAAGTTCTTAAGATATTTTTATATACACAAGAGACTTTCCTATAGAAATAAAAAACATGACTCGTCATTTGACGAACAAGATTATAACATAAGCAGTGACCATATGTGCTGAGAATATAACAATCTGCTTCTTCTCTTTCTTATACGTTTCTCTTTTCTCTAATGACACCGATTGTTTTATGATTATATATGTTTTGTTTTTACAGTATTCGACATATAACACACTGAGGTGTCTGATTCATCCTAAAATTGTATATTTGTCTGTATGTCAGTGTTGAGTCTTCGTCGCTATAAGAAATATGATGGGCGACAGTTGATGACAGTATATGATGGATTTGCTAAGCAATACAGCATTCATCTTGTTTCAACAACAGGCGGACATACGAATATCATATATATACACATAATATCATTTTTCTCATTTAGTAAATCGATAAACGATAGTTGACGTTTTGTCATCATAACAAAAAACAATATCTTCAGAATAAAATCAGAAATCGGTTTTTTTTTTGTTTTGTTTTGTTTTCTTTCTTACAGTTTTTACACTTGAAAAAGACCATATGATATCTATAGAGAGTTATAGCTCATTAGTTCTTGCCTATAAAAATACAATAATAATAACAAATGCATATAGATGTATATATATATATATTGCTTTTTATTCAATTGTCCTTTTGGATTACATCATATTGATAAACATAGACATTGATTATATTGAAAGGTCACTTTGTACTTGAATTATAAGTGTGATTATAAAATAAATATGTTGAATATTATACTCGTATGGATAAACTAACAAGAGGTTAGTTTTATAGACAAAATAACAGAGAATATCAGGAATGCATAATTGGCCTTTTCTTTTCTATGCTATATGTCTTTCTAACATTCACTTACTTCGTTTGTCGTTTGCGGGTGTTGAATTCATAAAATAATCACAATCTTTATGTTGTTGATCAGTTATTGGAATCGATGTTGATTGCTGTTGTGACCGTCGAAATCGTTTAAAAATAGAAGATTGATCTAGTTGTATATTGTCTTTTGCCATTTCCATAAAATTGTCCTCGACGATATCTTAAAATAATCATATAAAAGTTGTGAAGAGTTTTTCTTTCTCTCTCTTTTTTTTTCAATTTGAAGATGTGAGTCTTTCGTAAAATAAAGAAGAAAAAAAAAGGAAGTGCAAGTTGAACATAAGAGACATTAATAAGTATTAGAGTTAGCATGTTCATTTATTGACGACAGTTCGGTATTTCAATGAGTAGAAGAGATAAGTTATAGCAATGAATATTCTTTCTTTCTTCTTTTTTTTTTTTTTTGATTTTTACTTACTCAAAAAACAAGAAGATTCTAATGATTGTATTAAACGAAGGAATTTGATGCTCTATATAATAGTCTTAGTATAATAAAGATATGAAGAACACAATGATATGATTGAATATCAATTTTTTTTTTTTGAATGAACCAATTAAAGAGGATGTCTTTAAACAAAGAATTATATTTACTACTATTGCTGACATTCTCCGGTTTTCTTCTCTTTATCTGACACAAAAGGAAAAAAAAAACGATAATATTACGTCTTGTCTTTGTTCATTTTTCTTCGTCGTTTTCTTCTTTCACTAGTTGCTTTCATTAGTAGATAAGATCATCCGTAGGAAAATTCCGACGAGTAGAGTAAGACTGGCACAAAGACATGAAAAACAAAAAAAAAAGGATAATAATGATGATGATGATGATGAAAGCGGAAAGAAGATAAAAAATATTAAAATGAAAGTTAGCTAGTTACTTATATGTAGGAGATCTTAGTATGCTCATCTTTACCGGACGTAGTCCTTTATCTTTGATGATCTATAAATGTAAACTCTCTTATTGAAACATATTTCTTTTTCGTTCTGTTTTTTCTTCTTTTGCTTTTATTGTTGTTATTATTGTTATTATTATTATTATTCTTTTTTTAACAATGATAACAATAGTTTCCTAGTCGGAAATATATATAGTTTTATGAATGTATTTATTTGTTTTTTTTTTTTTTTTCATTATAAATACTCGAATAACAATTAATATCAAAACGAGAACACAAAAATACAACGCATGACATGAACAATATGTAAAATAATAAAATAAATGAAGAAAAAAAAAAAAACCAATTTCGATAATTAGTTTCATTTTTGTTTTTTTTTAATTATCCAGACGAACTATTTGTTTCTTTATCGTCTGAATCTTCATTATCAATTGTTTGTATTTGTTTTTTTAAATCATCATAATAATGATATTTATCATCACTTTCATCATCATCATCATCATCATCTAATGTTGATTTAATACCATGTTCACCAATATGACATGTTGCTAACATAGTTGTACCAATCCAAACAATAGCTATTATAATAAGAGCATTAAAATTAAAATATTCATATATATATGAACCAAGCCAATCGCCAGTTGCTGCTCCAAAATTAACACATGAAACAAATAATGCAAATAAAGTACCTTCAATATTTTTTGGACAAGATTTAGCAGCTAAATTAAGTAATGCTAAATTTGTTATTTCAGAACAAAAACCTGTAATAATAGCAACAAATATTGATGTTAATTTATCTATTGCAAATAAATAAGATGCAATAGCAAATATTCTCATAATAATTGCTATACGAAGTACACGTTTAGTTGGATAATGTGAAAATATTGATAAATAAATTAATGCCGAAAATATACCACAACCATTATATATTGTATTTAATATTGAAACATAAAATGGATTAAAATGAAGTTTATCACGTTGATAATAAAATAATGCTGTTTTAATTTGTGGTGATGCTGAATAAATAAAAAGAAATATAGATATAATCCAAAATCTTTTATATTGAAATATTCCTAATAATATTGACCATGTTTGAGAAAAATTATTTTTATTTAATTTTCGACGACGTTCACGTACTGTAATTAATGTTGCAAAAAATAATATTATTGGACATATTGATGATATTAAAAAAATATATTTATTTGTATTTATATTTTTATTAAAATATTTTAATGTACTATTATTTAATGTTTGATTAATTTGAAATGATGTTGTACTTGTTGCAAGAATACCAGCTGGTATTTGTGAAATAGTTGATGCAAGTTTAGCTGATGTTTGTTGAATACCTTGTAATATACCGATTAATGCTAATGGACGACCAATTGAAATCATTAGTGCATCAACTAAATATTAAGAATAATTTTTCAAAAACTTTCAGAAATATTCCTCTTTCTTTTTTCTAGTTAATAAGAATTTGATTAAGTCATAGAGATTACTAAAAAAAAAAATATTTCAATATGAAAGAAAATTATTGAAAACATTTTGATCTAGTTTAAAAATATAAAAATAAATTTTCTTATGAGAGATTTAGATACATGCTATGAAATAGTTAAATATGATTGAAAGAATTTTTAATTTATAATAAATGTTCTTTTTAATGATATTTTCGAAGATGTTCTATGAGAAGATAGTTAAAAGGAGTACTACAAAATATCTCAATTATATTTTCATTATTGAAAAAAGAGTGCACTTAACAATGCTTTTATTGATTGCTTTTGTGCTTTGAGCTTATTGCCAAAACATGCCTTTGTTATTTATATGTGAGATTTAAGCTTCTCCTAGCAAAAACATTGCAATTTTTGTCGAAAATATTGATCTTAAGATTTTTATGTGATTCGATAGGCTATTTTCGAAAATAGTATGATTTATTTAAACTCTGACACTTTTTTACGGTTTTCTATAGTAGAGAAATTAATGAATATGTGTGAAATAATTAAAAAGTACTGCAAACCTTCGAGAAAATGAAGTTATATTCCGTGCTCATTTAATTATGTAATTATTTTGATTTTATTATGTCAAAAAAAGACGTCTTCTAATACAAATATGCGTTCTCTTTTTTGTCTTTCTTATGCTTCATTACATTATATTAATAACCATTTCTTTCTTCTTCGCATCTTTATCTATTTAATTAGCTGATGTGGTTTTGATTGAGTACGACTTATTATGAATGACTGACATATAATACACTCAATCACACCTCATGTACTTCTTGATTTCAGATTGAAATTTTTAGACACTATAAAAGTACGTGTAAATATTCGTTTGATACGGCATAACTGACGATTAATCTATTTCTTCTATCGTTTGATTAAATTGTAGCATTGATTCTCAATTACAAATTTTTATTTGATAGTTTTCTTAAAACGAGATTTCTCAGCTATTTTACATGCTTGGAGTTTCAGATATTATTTTTTTAACATGAAGAGAAAACTATGATCATTCTATTTTTTTCAAACTTTTTGTAAAAAAAAAAAAGCAAAAGTCAAAACTTGATAAAGAAGAATTTGAAAAATTGAGTTCATTGAAGTTATATCGATAAGTGTTGACGTCAATTTGAGATCTGTATCATTAGATTTCTGGAAGAAATCTACGACATATGGAGATATAATTTTTGATCTTTCACAGAAGAATAACTCAATATTTCGAGCTGAAATTTTCAGTTAGATTGACTGTTAAAAGCAAGCATATAAGAAAAAGTATTCTCGATATCTTCAAAAACAATAATAATGATCATGAATTTTTCAAAAAAATCATAATTATCTAAATCTAATCAATTCTTTTGTTAACAATATAAAGATCAACTGATATTCAAAGTACTCTGATCATATCAAAAACTATATTATTTAAATTTATTAATTTTTCTATTTAAAATCATCTTTCATTGATTTATGTCAAAATATAAGATTAAATTTAAAACTTTAAAGAGTAAGTAAATATGAAAAAAAAACAAAAAATTTGCATGTCATTGTTTACACATATGACATAGCAAAATATTAAAGATCAATATTGATGTATAACTACCTTGATCAAGTCAATGTTAAAAAAAACGGGTACATTGCATTCACGTACATATACGTATATCTTTCTAAAGCTTTGTCTGAAATTGTAGAAATTCTATTTTTATACTACCAAAAAAAGCCAACACAAACTAAGTAGACAATCTTCTTATCGAAAATGATGGTTTCTATGCAAAATACACATCAACCAAGAAAAATGAAATAATTATTTTTTCTTTTTTTGCGTCATATTCATAAATGAAAGAAGTATTCTGATTTATATTGTTTGACTCTTTTAATCTTTAATTTATCAATGTTTATACTAATTATTTATTTTTACTTTAAATATATTTTTTGTACATGTCGTAATAATATTCATTCTATTGCATGACTAAAAATATATCAGAAAAGATATAAAAAACATGAATGCATTGAGTCTATTTGATAATATATTGTCCTCATTGACCGGATAGATATATTTATCAAGACACATTCATCATTATTACTATAAATTTCCCCACAATAAATAAAGACATACAAACAAAACGTGCCTTTTTTTTTTTTAGAATCCATTCTTATGCATAATAATTAGTTTGTTGTCACTCAATTATTTGATTTGTAGTTTACTTCATCAATTCATCCCTTATTCTTTTTTATAATTATCTATTTCTTAGACAGACAATAAATATAAATATAGGTTTTTCTTACTTAAAACATCATTAAATGCAAGTGAAAATGCTGCTAAAACACAGAAAGTTAATAAATAATTGTATTCTGTTGGAACAAAATAAAGAGCAATCCATGCACATAAATTAAGTGCCGTTGTCATTAGAAGATATATAAGTCGATGATAACCACATATTGGTACAAAATCACTCAGAATTCCATAGAGCGGTTTTATAGACCAACTGAAAAAACATATAAATCGAAGAGAATTTTTTTTTGTTCTTTTATAAATCGTATACTTACGTTACGGTACAGGTAAAGAAAAAAGTACCCATTTGTGATGGTGAAAGATTAAGTTTATCTTTTAAGATAGTTTGTAATGGTAAATTAACAAATCCAGATGCAATATCTGTTATTCCTTGAATAAAATAAGCCAATGCAAAATAAATAGCACTACATAAAAGTGTACGAGTGCACAGAATTTGCATACATTTATTTGTTCCATAATCTTTTTTACTATCATTTGTTGATGGTGTTACTTCATCAAACGATTTTGATGGTTCTACGGATATGTTGATAGATTCCATTGTTTTTGTTTTTTTTTTTTTTGATATTATAATCTAAAATTTTGACAATAAATTTATTCAAATAAAGAAAGAAATATGAATATTAAGTATGATTTAATGATTTGAGATGTAACCAAAAGAATAAGTTTGACGTTCTCTAATCTACATTATGATTTTATTAGAAGCAGTAGTCTTTTTTTTTTTTTTTGTTCTTTCGATTTATGAAATAAGAACGTGAACAGATGAAGAAAAAAGAAATAGTTTTTATGACGCCACATTACATACTCACGTAGAATAATAAAATTTTTTATTTGTTTTTTTCTTTCCTCGCCTCTGTGATTATCGAATCGTAACCAATTTAATGACAACTGTCGGCTGTTACATACTCTTAGAGTATTCTGTCAATGCCGTGATTGACATCAATGAAGAAAAAAGAAAGAACAAAACGCATCTAAATATGACACTTGTTTATTTAAAGAAGACATATAACCATGGTATATACGTAATGAATCCTATGCATTGTTCTTATATATAAAATCCTTTACCATTATTATCATCTGCACATTGAGTATATTCAAAAAATCGATCATGCTTATCTTACTGAAACGACTTACTTGTATTATTAATGTCAAATAAATGAGGACAACAACGCTCGAATTAACCGACTGTTTGATAAGTAAAATTAACTATAGAATAGACACAAAAGATGTGACTATTCTTGAGTAAATGAATGAGAGAACAAAAGCTAAACACATTGAGAAAACCTCAATACAACTATAGAGTGCATCGATTGTCTGTTCTAATAAAATGAATGCAAAAATCACATTCAAGTGACTGATAACGAACGCAAAAAAAAAAAGAAAACTAATTATAAAAGAAGAAGAAAAAAAAAGGAAATAACATACACAAACATATGTGAACCTAGGAACGTCTCGACCTTATCAAGATTGTCAGGAGGTCGAACGGTTTTTTTTTTGAGAATAGATGAGTACAACAAAAAAAAGAAATTCTCAAGATTGAAAGAATAATCCCCTGCCCTCAGAACGCACACACACACACATAATAGTTTTCTAAAGCGTCATCTATGTTTATAGCTATCATTTTTGTGTTAGTTCTACATCTGAGTTCAATCTGATGCTTTTTATCATAACGCGGTACACTAAAAGGTCATATGTTTTTGTTCTTTCCGTGCATTTCTTTTTTTGTGTTTACTCAAGATTGAAGTATTTTTATTGGCTATAGAAATGCACGTTCGCATGATTCGTTTTTCTATATTAGGATACATTGGAAAGATGATTTTATAACCTGATTATGTAAAAAAAAAAAAAAACAGAAAAAACAAATATTATCTATGGTATTTTGTATATAATATATTGGTATGTGAGTAATAAGTTTATCATTGAAGACATATGTCTGTTTAAGTTATTTTAATAATAAAAATAAAATATTTTACATATGACCTCAAAGAACGTTTATTGTATAATCAGTAGAACTAAATCTGTTATGTTATATGACGACTCGGTTTTTTGTTTCTTGTCTCTTTTTGAAACAAGAAAAAGAAAAAAAAAAATTTTTTTTTTTTTGTTGATTATTATCTTTTTTATTTTTATGAAAGAATTTTACAAAGAAGCAAAACCTTAGAAAATCTCATCATAGATAATATCTCGTTATAATGGTCGTTCTTTTTTTTTTTTTACATGAATTAAATATGAACTTTTTTTTTTTTTTTTTTAAAAAGAAAAAAAAAATTTTTTTATTCAACTTCATCAAATATTTGTTCATCATGTGTCGTAGGACGTATTCGCCGACGTAATCGTTGTCCTCGTCGTCGTGCTATAATGAATGAATCTTGTTGTTGTATATATGATGATGTTGACATTGATGGTGGTGGTGATGATCTTGTTGGTGATAAAAGTTGATGTGGATATTGTTTTTTTGTTCCATTTCCATCAAGAATTTGTGTAAGACAACTTATATAATGAATAGCAAGACGAAGTGTAGCAATTTTTGATAAACGTTGATGATCATGTAAATTAGCTTTTGGTACTACACGACGTAATTCATCAAATGCTTCATTTAATGCATGCATTCGATTTCGTTCACGTATTGTTGGTGGTGGTATTGATGATGATGTTGATGGTATTGAAGAATTTCTTATTGTTGTAGATGATTGTATAAAAGGCCATGTATCAATATTTTCATCCATATTATTATTGTAATTTTAAAGAAATATAAAAGAATTTATGATTCTAGAGAAAGAATTTCTTTTCTTCTTCTTTTTCTCGGAAGTCTATCTGATTGGATATCTAATTGATAGATAACAATAATGTCGATAAACAGATATAAAAATGTATAAAGAATCATCGATTGCTAATTGTATGTTAGATGAAGAAAAGAAAATTAAAGAAAAAAAAAAACTAATGTTTATCTTCGAATAATCAGTATGAATGATCTGGTCAGTGAGGCGACATACATATACTCGATTATGATGTATTATAGAAAAGCACAAAAAAAAGGAATAATGCTTATTTTTCTGCTTCATTCAATATGACGAATGATAATTAATGAATAGATTTGACTTAGATAACATATTGAATTTGCCTTTTTTTTTTTTTTTATAGAAATATATCATTAGAAGAGATTCTATTAATAGAAATACATCGTATTGTAAGTAAATATCATATGAGTTTGACTCATCATGATTAGTTTATTGAAAAATATTTCATTTGATTTATATTTTTGAATTTTGTCCATAAGTAATAGAGAAATAAGTTTAAAATGATATAAGTCTATGTTTTGATAGAAAAGTTTTATACAATATCAATAAAAAAATCACTTGGATTTTATTATATTGGTATAGAAGTTCTGCATGTTTGGATCAGTAGAATTATATCACCAATAAATAAAAAAACTACATTTTAAGGCAAATAATTATATATTATGATAGCACTCGGAATTCTCTATCATCCTGTGTATATGAGTCTTGACTTACATTTATTTGCTGAAAAATATTTTAAGTACAGTGAAGATACTCTCATCCTCAGATTTCCACGAACTTCACTTTTTTGTTCCTTTCTCATAAGTCAAGACTTAAATACACAGGATGTTAGAGAATTCTAAGCACTATCAGAATATATTTATGTGCTAATTACGGATCTGCAAAATCGCTTTTTTAAGACTCGATCTTTGACAATGGCTTCATTTCTAAAATCGCGCAACTTTTTTTACGATCTTTGTACTTATCAGATTCTGATAAGACTTAAATAAAGGAATGAACGAATTAAATCTACGTATATAGTGTTGTGTTAGTTGTTTTATATGTATTCAAAAATCTGTGCAATTTGGAAAATTCGGATTCTTGCAAACAGACTCGTAATCAGTAAAGACTTTTATAGAAATAGCAAATAAAAATATTTGATTTACAGATCTTAAATCATGTGAAAATATATTGCATAAAAAACTTACCGGGACCAGTATGAAAAATTTTTAGTTCCAATCTCGGTCCTATAAAAAGTCAAATTTTAGTGCTGGGACCGGGACCACTTTGCAATTCCCTAGTGCTAAGACAATATATTCTTGCTCTTGTCATTTTTCTTTTAATGAATTATAAATATTTTTTTTTTTGTAGGCTAAATGTCGACTACTTTTGCATCAAAATATTTCGGATTCAATTCAATTGATAATAAATATGTTCAACAACATTTTAAACCATCTTTATCCTTCGTTTATGAACATAATCATCATAATCTTATGAATTCTAATTATTCATTGATAAAAGTTAAAAAATTAATATTCCGCCGTTTCAGCTGTTATTAGACGTACAAGGACACCTTGGTGAGACTAACAAAAGTGTATAAGGATTCGTCCATATGAACGTTTCTAGCCGAGTTATGATTATTTTATTGAATTTTCAATTCAACTTAAGATGTATACCACAGAAAACAGATTGTCAAAGTGAAATTTTGCTTATAATTAGATCGAATGACTCGTAAAATATTTAGAAAGTTTTAGTCGAAAAGAATATTCCTTTGTAGGGATGTTCAATTTCCAAAAATCCATGATTTGTCGCAGTTATAATAAAACTTCATGTTGGAATTTTTTTTCGATAAATATTTAAAATATGGATTCAAAAGTTCAGTAAATCGATCCTAACTCATTTCCGAAAACCTATGAAGACGAACCTTTTTACAATTTTACAAATCTCTCACTATAACTTTCTAGTAGAACTAATATAAATTCAAACCTTGGGTTATGTAGGAGTGATAATCTGCCAAAAGTAAACATTTATGACACCATTTATATATATTTTCTTTTTGTCATCTGTTATTAATATAATTTATAATTTGTTCTTTTTTTTTTTTTTTAAAGATTATTTATTAATTCATTTCAATATTCTATCAAATACATGCATAAATACATATTTAGTTTCATTATTGATTTAAAACAGAATTAAGTAATGGTATATCAATAACAAGTACACCATCTTCCATAACTTGTGATGTAACATTATATTTATCAATACCATCTGGTAAACGAATACTTTGACTAAATTGTTTTATTTGATTTTTTTTTGTATATAATGGAAATTTTTTTTTTCCTTCAACTAATAAATTATAATCAAGTAAACGTACATTTAATTCATCTGGATCATATTCACGTGTATCAACTTTTAATATTAATTTTTTTCCATTTGGTGTAAATGTTGGATGAAAATTTGATTGTAAAAAATCTGCTATATTAAAGTTAGAAGAATTTTGAGAATATTGACGATATTTAATATTACCAAGACTACCTGTTCGTTTTGGTACTGTTAATGGTGGTGGTCGTGTTATTTGATGATTTGTTTTATTGACATCAGCATTTGATATTGAATGATTATATTCATTTTTAGTTTGTCGTAATGATTGATTATCAATTGTTTGTAATAATGCTTCATGTGAACGTCTTATAGCATCATTATCTCTTAACATAGGTATATCAATTGTTAATATACCTGTATGACGTATAACAGAACGTATTTTATCAATATCAGCACCTATTGGTAAATGAAATGTTTTAACTAATTCTTTACGAAAAAAATTGTCTGCTGCAAATTGATCAAGATGTAATGCATGTACAAGTAATGTATTATCACGTCGAAGTTTAACAGATATTTCACCTCGAGAAAATTCTGAAACATTTACTTCAATACGTGTTGTTTCAGATGATGATGATGATGATGGTGGTGATGGTGATGATGATAATTTTTGCATTTTTATTTTTTTTAAATAAAAAATTTTTTTCCTATGAACAAAAGTATTGCAAAAAATTATATATCATATGTAAAAATAAATGAAGAAAATTATCTTTTCTAGAAAAAAAAAAGTTTTCCGAACAATCATCATCTATTAAATAGAAAAACAAAAGTGCAAAGCTCAATGAGTATATAAATTCTTCTACGTCATAATATTAAAGTAGACTGAATCTTCCTGACAGTTATTAGAAGATTTAAATGTACAAAATAGTTTTAATTCCAAATCTAAGAATAACTCACTAATCTAAATGTTCTTTTGGAATGTCCTATGATTAGAAAGATTGAAGAGAACTGAATCGCCCTACTGAGAAATTAAAATTTACAACCGTTTGGTAGTAACGAGCATTGATGAATTAAAACGAAGAAGAAAATTATTTAGTTTTTTCAAGAAAAAATTTCCGAGGTTGGAAGTAGAATGTCACTTTAACTAATCCTGCTGCTCAGAACGTCTCCAAATGTTCTTTTTCTCTTTTTAAAATATTTAATTTCTCTTTAGTTGTATAATGACGAAAGTTTTATATACGGTGTTCTAATCATGAGCTGTATTATAACTATGTAGTAATACACCTTGCGATTTAAAATCATGCACGACATCGAACAAACACTCGTTATTTATAAATACAAGAAGCAAAAAAAAAAAATCCGATGATTGCATGATCGATAATGAACACATAAGAAAAAAATTATTTCAAATATTTATTTTCAGCATAGAAATAATGTTTTCCGAAAAATTTCTAATGGATATTTTGATTGATTTTATTGTTTCTATGAATAATAAAGAATAATTTCTACAGACAAATATATTCATTCTATTATTTCATATTGTAAGAATATCTATTTTTTAAAACATATCTTTATAATAATAACAGAAAAAAAAAAGAAAATAACATTAGATTTTCTATAGTTTCCGGCAGTTTTCGAAGGCAATTATCGGGGAAAAAAAAATAGACGGAAACCTGATAATACTATTCTTTGAGAACCTGATAGAGTACAAAATAATCTAAGTTCTCAAGCATTCAATGACACGATATCGACACAGTCGAAATAAAGTAAGACATAAGACAAAAGAAAATTATTTTTATACTAATAGATTATATACAATGTATACACAAATCATGAAGGATCTTTTTTTTTTCTTGGAGGCTATGATATTGAAATCTACTTATATATAATGCATAACATATGATCTAATCAGGTTTTTTTTTTGTTTCTTTTTTTTGATATTTGCATAACTGTCAAATAACGGACAATATAAATCCAAGGATTATTTATATTAAACATTAAAAAAAAATGAGACTATGATAGTATAACTTTCAGTGTTCTATGTTATGTAAAACACGTATGAATTTGTTTTACATGCTGTAGTTTATCCTTATAGAGTAATCTTACATATCCAATCATATGAATTGCGTGACTCTCGAGACGAATGCTAGAAGATCATTAATATTACTCTATATATTTTTTTTTCTCCGGTAACAAATTTTACTCCATTTACTGATTTTTCTCTCCCTGTCTTCCTCCTCCCTCTCGTTTTTCTATCATTAAGTTGGCAATCTGACTCGATTGTTATTTTTTTTTTCTCTGTATATGCTAACATGTTCGAGGCAATTAATAATATTCCGAACGACAAGAAAATGTCCTAGATAGCGCATCTTTATCATCAAGAATATAAATATGAATGAATTCAAGGTCTTGATGAAATGTTGATAGGAAAATCTTACTTAATGTTTAAGTTACCTAGTAAAGAAAAAAATAATAATGACGACCTTATTTTTTTTGGTTAGAATAATATGAATATGTATTGAAAGTAAATATTGATTAGTTCATGTCATAGAGCATTACAAAAAGAAATGATGAAGAAGTAAATATGAATTTAATTTTCTTTGTTCTTCACTATTGATTTTTTTTTTCAATGCGATAAAGTAAAATAGAGATATTTGAAGAGTTAGTAAATTATAATTATCTATGGATGTGTAGTTTTCTTTTCTTTTTTGTTAATATATTTTGTATTATTTAGAATTCTCATCAAAAAAGAAATCGTCGATTATCTTTGTTTGGTATGATGTCGTTTCTTTCTTCTTTTTCGCTATTGTTTTGTTATTCTTTTATGATTATGAATAGGATGATAATTATTTTCTTTTGTTAGTACCTTTTGAAATATAAGATTTTATAAGAAGAGAATAAAAAATGATATGAAGAGAATTATTTATCAACATACCTAGATGATTAATGAAATAATTGTTTATGACACAATCACTTTATGTTAAATACTATTGATTTCGTTGTATTCTTTAAGTATTATTAATAGAAAATTAGTTGATAAGTTACTTTATGGTCGTTGTTTTCGTCAATAAATCACTAATGAGTATCGACACCTCTTAACTGTCTAATGGGTACACAAGAGAGTAGCATATTTCATGGAGAGAAGATATAATGTACGTGTGCGAGGGTTTTTTCTCTCTCTTGCTCTTCTCTTTCTAATAGAGAGAATAAAACAAGAAGAAAAAAAAAAAGACTAAGATCGTTGTAGCATTACTGCCGACTGTCAAAAACCCGGCTCTGATGAGCTGAAAAAAAAACGGCGAAGAAAAGAAAAGGCAAAAATAATAGCTTTACTTAGTCGAGAAGAAATTATTTATTTGGACGATCCTCGTTTCTTCATTGTCCCATAGTACGAGTAGTGATAAACATTTTTTTTTTTCAAGAAGTTCTTGTCACATACTTATTTCAAGCCTACACATATATATATATAATCATGTGTACCTTGTAATTCTATAAATGTCATTAAATAGAGACATTCATTTGGTTTCAAACCCACCATACAATACATTAATATTTGAAGAAGTGCATACATACATCTTTAATTTCTTGTTTAGTTAAATAAAAGCAAGCATTATGTTAAAACATGTATAATTAGAATCAATATTTATTTCTTGAATAAAAAGAAAGATAATGAAGAACAGATGTTTATTGATGGAATCTTATTGTTGAGTTGTTGACGCAAAAAGGAAAATAATTTTTGACAAGATAGAAACGATAAAAGGATTAATATTCAGCAATGTATGTCTATTTCTTCTTCTTTTTTTTAATATAATTAAGTAATGATTATTAGAAATGTTTTCTAATAAGATTTTCTTGTTAATTTTCTTTCATTAATATTGTTTATATTGAATTAAAAATGTTAATATACTGTCATATTGTGATGAGTGGAACAAACAAAAACAAAAAGAAAGAAAATACTTTCGTCTTTTTTTTTTATTTTGCTTTTTCAAATAAGTAAATCTTATTTTGATGTTCTCTTTAGCAAACGAAATTCTCATAAGAGAATTTCTGAATATTGTTCATTTATTTTTATCTTTAATCAATGATAATGATTTCATTTGATATGAAAGAATTTAAATACAAATAAATGTAATTCACAAAGTTAATCATCTTTGCTTCAGTAATAATCAATCAAAAAAAAAAATAGAAAATTCAAGGAGGCGTGAAGTAATATAAAATAAAAATCAATATAAAATACTCAAACTTTAATGCATGAATAAAATGTTATTTATTGATATTTCTTTAATTATTGGATATAATACAATTATATTCAAGTTATTATATAGCTTTTTTTTTTTACATCGAGATACACAATAGATAAAAATGATCGTCATGAACAATGGACAAAATGAACTGAAAAAACGACAAATGACATAGATATTTATATAATTCTTTTTTTTTTTTGCAGTTTTGACTGTGATGCCTTGTGCCATGTATATTTATCTATCAATCATGACACCCACTGACATTCATCTACAGCATGCCAGACTAATTACAATTCAGCTATGATATGTGAAAGAATAAAATGTAAATTTTCTTGACATTGCAGATGTGTAATGAAAATGATATATATATTTCGTCATTTATTAAAATTAATCATAATTGTATTTTAATATCGAATAAAAAATTTTTAGTAGATTATTTAATTTCATATTCGAAAATTTTTTTCTTCAATAACGACAAAAAATCAGTACAAAATTTAATTACATTTAAATCTTATAAAATCTATAAATTTTTGTTTTTTTTTTCTGTTCCCTTTATTTTCAAGAGTAGATCAAACAAAGTATTTTGAAAGTTCTTATTATTTTTATTCGAGAAAAAACAAAAATTGGCATTTTTTAATTATGTTATGCATTATAGAACTTGTCAACTTCATCATAAGAATTAATAAAACATTATTTCTAATAAGTCTATAACATAACATATTCTTTAAATTAAAATAAAAATAAATAAATATATTGAGTACATATCCTAATAGATGTTTAACAAACTTTTATTAATAAATATCTCATGAATATTTCTATTTATTATTCTAATAAGATAACATCTAAGAAAGAAAATAAGGATTTTTTTTTTTTTTGTATAAATAATACACACATATTTTTTTATTAAATATAGAATAAACAAAATTATTTATCTGACATGTTTTTTTTTTTTCTATAAATTTTATTATCAAAATTTATTAATAGTTTGTGTTCGTAAACGTAAATCTAACGGTTGATCATCATCAGTTATATTTGTTATTTTTTCTATTGGCTATAGAGAAAAATCAAATATATAAATATAAATATTAATAATTTTTTTTGTTTTCTTACTATTTCAATAATATCTGTCGTTGTTGTTGGTGTAATAACTGTAGTCGTTATAGTAGATACTTGTGTAGCCGATGGTGTTCGTTTTTTAATTGCTTTTCCTAACAAAAGAAATTATATATATATATATTTTGTTGAGTATATAATAAACAAGATAAGAAGTTTATATTTATACCTCGTTTACGTGTAATTACAGGTGAAAAAGAAGTTCGTTTTCGTGGACATAATAACTAAAACAAAATTTTTTGTATTAGAATAAAATATTTAAAAAAAAAGTCAAAATTTACTGATATATTTTTTGATAAATCATCTTTATGAATACCATTTTCAGCTAATTTTTTTTGTATTTGTTCATTAATTGTTTTTGATGATTGTCGTTGACGTTTTAACATTTTTTTTACTTGTACTATAAAAATAATAATTATAAAATAAAACAAAATAATAATAAGTAAAAAGTATTTTTAATATACTATAATATTCATTGAGTGGTATTAAACCACAATTATGAAGAAAATTTTTAATCTAATAAATATATAAAACAAAATTTAAAATATATATAGAAAATTTTCTATTTACTTCTTCTGGATCACTTGCAGGAATAAATTCATTATCCATTTATTGAAAAAAAAAAAAAAAAAGAATCTAGAATAAATTCAATTAGATTTTTATAAAATACAAATAAAAACTTCTTTTCTTTTTTAATTATGAATGATATATTTCGATACATTCGTCCAAAAATAATGTATTTGACATATGTTTAAGTTTTTATTACATGATTAAATTTCTAACTGTTATTACTAACTAGTGAAAATTTATTAAAAAAAGAATAATATTCGAACGATATGCGATTCTGTATTCTTCCGAAATAGAATTCATCTAAGAAGAAAATGTCCGATTAACACGACATACATAAGTATCAGTCTCATGAGAAAGTATTCCCAACTGTCGAACATCATTTTTGTTGATAAATAACTCTCTACAAGATTAAGAAAAAGTTCAAGTATTAACTCTTGCTTATACCGAAATCTGATGTGATAGATTATCTTATTATTCTTATAAACTTCGAGATCAATCAAATAATATTTTCGGAATTCAACAGAAAAAAGAAACAACTCAACTTCAATATCTATTCTGCTTAAACTAAAAATCACAAATTCATAGAACCTTTTCGTTGAATAAAATATTCTTTTCTTAAGAGTACAAAAAAAAACAAGATCAAAGTAATGATTTTTCTAAATAGACGACATCATACAACAATTCAAAAATCATCGACAAACAGTTATAAAACTCAAAACGATATTTGTTAATTAACAATTTGTTTTTTTTTAATCTAAAATAAATTCATAATATTGAATTTTTATTATTTAAAGAATAATTATCAATAAATTATATATTTAATTAAATAAAATAAAATAAATCACACACAAAACGGAATTAATAGCATTGAGATAAAGCTCATAAAAATAAATAAAAAAAAACAAAAAGAACAAATGTTATTATCACTATTCTATTGTTTAGCATTGTTTTCACAAAACAGATATAAGAAGAAAAATATACACATTAATAATCGCTTCTTTTAATTTCCTTTTCAAGATCTATTATCAATGGGAAGAATATATGACTAGATATAGCATAGATATTGATTATTCAATAAGATCTCTATTGTTCATAAAACGTCGAACAGATATATTTATTGGAAGATTAAAATCGATTGAAGTTAAACGATCAAGTGAATGAAGAGCATCATTAAAACCTTTATATAATAAAATATTTATTTATTTAAAAATCTCTAAGATAAATAGAAATAATTCTATATATATATATACCTGTTTGTCTTGTATAACTCCATGTTTGATAATAATTTTCTACTAATACTACTGTTTGAAAAATCAAACGTAGATATGAAACTAATTTTTTTTCACTAGAAATAAAATATTCATTTAAATTATTGTATTACTTGTAATATCAAAGGTTTTTTTTTTCATAGAACTCATTAAGTTAATCGGAACTAGAACTATCGTATAATAAAAAAAATCTACCTCATTTTTGTCAATTCTCACCTACTGTTAATGCATGTCAATGATGAAAGATAATAATCTCAATAGACTACAATCAGATTAAGAAAACGAGGTCTTACAAACATATCTACCATAATATATGAGAAGAAAGTAACAATACAAAAGTATCTGTAACAAAAGACAGACATTCATCCAGGTCTTTGAGGAAGGAAATAGGCATTATTATAACGTTTGTTGACGATGGATGTTCTCTCTTTTGTATTTCTATATACAATACTCGTTGTAGATTGTGTTTCATAAAAAGAATATGGAATAACAGTATAACTCATTAAGAAATCTTTCATAAAATGTAACACGTCAAATTGTTACTTATCGTTTGAGTTCATATTATGTCTACAAGAACATCTTAGCATTGTTATATGCTTAAAACTGGTTCGAAAATTCAGTAAAATAATCAGAACTAGACTTCAAAGAATCCTAAAGATAAATTCATATAGGCTTCTGCTAGTTTCATTTAGATATTATTGAATATTTGTTATCCGATAGTTTACAACCAAAAAGTTATTGATTTCTCTTAGCATTATGAAAGACGAAGTACAATTCTTCTATTAGACGATTAACTATACTTAATTTCGATCAAAAACAAGTAAATTATACCATTATATCTCTATTTTCAAGTTCCTACTATTTGCCAGAAACTATAAATTTTATATTATATATTTGTTCTATAATCCTTCAAGTTTGTTCTTTTTAAATACATAAACATACTTTAATGCATAACATATAAATGATTTAAAACAACAATCCATTTGTTGTTTTTTATGATTTTGATGTAATTTCATAATTGTATCAATAGCATTTAATAGACACTAAAAAAAAGAAAAATAATCAATATTAAATATTATTATTTCTAGTTTTTTGTTAAATAATACTTCTGTAAGTGTAATTGGTTTTCCACCAACAATATCTAATGAAAATGATTGTGAAAGTTTACGAGCTGGACTATTAGAAAATTCATATCCACTCTTCAAAGAAATCAAAACAAAAAAAAAAACTAAATGTATTTAAATAACTTCAAATTCTTTTACTTTCATATCATAATATTTTAACATTAATTTCCAAATATGCATTGTCTCCTTTTTTGTCGAATAGTTATTCATAGATGATAGTGGAAAACATGACCAAACAGATAAATTTGTAGAAGAACTAGTCTAGATTTAATAATAGATTTATCAAAAAAATTTTAATATCTTTTTTTTGTTTAATTATACTTTATAAAGACCATGTTCAAGTAATGCACGAAGTGCAGGAGCAAGATCTTGTCGTATAGATAAAATAATTGTATCTAAATGATCATATTCCTAAATAAAATCAAATAGATATGAAAGAAATTTTTTTTCGGATTTTTACTTTATATTCATCAGTATCAATTGTTATATTTTTATCATTATTATTTAAATATATTGATAATGTTTTATTTAATCGTATTTTATGAAGAACTTTTTCAATAGCAATATCAAGATCAACTCGAAGATTACTTTAACAAAAAAAAAATGAAATGAAATGGATAAATAAAAATTTTCTTTATATTATATTTACTCAAAATATTCCTGTGAAATAGAATCTTCAATTATAATTCTAGTTGATTGATGAGTTGTTCTTTTCATTGATCTCGTTCCACATGTTAAGAAAAAAATTGTGTAAAGTTGAGTTAATATAAAAAATTTTTTTATCGATTGATATATATTTGGTGAATTATGTTCAAATTGAAAACAGGATAAAAATGTATTTGTGGATTGTGATTGACTTGTTGTTGTTGTCTTAAAAATAGATAAATGATGATAAAAAGAAAAAAAAGGTTTTGACATACAGGTTTTGATTTAGTTTTTGAATTTGATGATGGCACAGATGCAATGGTAGTGTCTGTTCTTGACTTAGTTGAGTCGGCTAAAATTAAGGTTTATTAAAAAAGATTCGAAGAAAAATTAATATTACCTTTGAGAAATTCAATGAATTTTTCCAGATCATTTATTTCTGTACGCATTTGATTTATTAATTTTTCTTTTAATTTGACTGGATTAGTTAACTAGGAAAAATAAATAATGACAAATGTCATATACTGATAGTTTATTCATATCAAAGATAAAGCATTAATGTTTGAAGTATTATAGTTTTCGACAATAGTAATTGATTAAAATATTTCACAAAACGATAATTTATATGATATTATGAAATCAATTATTCAAAAAACAAAAAGAAACAGCATTCACCACAAGATGCGACATGAAAAATTTATTTTAATTATGCACTTTTCTTTTTTCAAAATAAACAAAATTCTCTAAGATCAATGTTCAATACTACGAACGATACCATCTATTGGCAAGCGACGAATTTCTTGTTTTCTGATTTCATCAGTTAATAAATTATAGTTTTCAATTTTATTTCTGTAGGCGATGTCAGTGATTCCTAACTTTTATACGATGTGATATTATCTTGTTTCGTGTGATAATGTTTCATCAGATTTAATTACAATGGAAAACGTTAAATCATTTTTCAATGATTTTAGAAAATTAGTTTCATAGAACTTCACTTATTTTGAAGGGGTTCCAGAATTTCGCCAATTGGCGAAAGTATATTGAACTTTCAGTAATTTCATTGTAAATTAGACGTACACTAAAAAATTTTTTTCACCTACATCGATGAGTGTAAAACTATGATATATGGGGTTGGCCAGTCTGGCCGGATGTCTCAATCCCGTTTTTAATCAATCCATCTCTATAATATGTCAGAAATATCTGATTTTTTTGCTAGTTATAGTGCTCATATAATGCTGATGATCCGCCAAAGAGAAACAATTTATCTCTTGTTTGAAACGAAATCGATAAAGCATCTTTCAAAGCCTTGTGATATTTACCAACAGATAATTCTAAAGACACTTAATGATTGTGATTTGAACTAAGACATAAACTTTTTAGCCTTGGCAGATCATTAGCATTATGCAAGTACTATTACTATTATAAAAATTAGATTTTTCTGATATATTATAGAAACTGAATGACGGAAAAAGGCATAGGAACATCCGGCCAGACTGACCAACCCCATATATATTCTAATAACATTAACTTCAGCGCTAACATATATCCTTTATTAATACTGTTCCATGACCACTGAGATAGTCCGCCTCACTTTCGCCAATATACCCTCAGGGTTTTCGCCATTGGCGAATGTCTTATTGGCGAACATCCCGCCACCCATTTTGAAAAGATAAGATACAAAAAAATCAGAAAAACTTTATTTTGTAAATTGTAGAAATTTTTACGCTACATCTTGTGACATATGTTTTTTTTTAATAAAACGTATTTAGAAAATTAAAATATGCAATATAAAAATTGTAATCATTTATTATAAGTCACCCACTACTTCCGTAAGGAAATTCTTTCTTCTGTTTCATCAACAACAACATTGATGAATGAAGAATATGTTTCAATTATTGTATGTTATTTGATTTAATCTGTTACTTATTCTTAGATCTCTATGACATTGTGACAAGACTAATCATGATCATAACATCGAGCTTCTTTCTAGCAAGGTCATAAACTTTACTTTCAACACTAAAATAAGAGCTCATATTGCCTTCGAAGATTGAAGATGTTTACTCGTTAGTATGAATCCGCAAAATTACTTTTACTGTAGTCTTCATTCTAATTAAAAACTTTTTTTGTATAAGAAAATGTGTCGTAGTCTATCGACTAAGTTTCATTCATCATTTTGTTTTACATCGACATGTGCATACATAATCAACTCGGTTGAACGTACTGAACATTTGTATTTTCATACATATTCTACTCAAGATCATTATTTGAAAACTTATTTCAAATGAACTGAAACAGTAATTTGTTCAATTATGCAGAAAAAAAGGACAAACTTGTCGAAAGATAGTTTGAATGCATAAAGAAATCTAGATGAATGATTTGGAATCATTATTATCTCAACAGTCAATTTGAATGTATTGAAATTTAAGGTTTGCATGACATAGGACGATATTAATAATACAACTATCAAAATCATCTTACTTGTTGGATGATCACTCAACTTAAACTTATTCACATATGTTTTCAAAAGATTCTTTTTTTTTTTTAATCTTTTCATATAAAATGATTGAATAATGAATATATTCTTACTTGATAAATACCTTGATCAACAAGTTTCCTTAATTCTTCAGCACTAGATATAAACAGAAGAAAAATAAATAAATAATATATTGATTTATAAAATACGAACGATAATTTTGAAACAATATCATCATCTAATTGTAAATCAAGTTTTTGACGTAATTGATCAATAAGTATACGTTGTTTTTCTATTATGACTAATGTTGGTGCACATTCAAGTGAACCAGATGCAAATGCATAATGTTCTAATTCATCTAATTTTTGTTTTAATTCATTAATAAATTCTTTTTCACGACATTTTTCTGCTTCAATTAATTGTTCATGTGTAAGATCATTTATAAATATTGATGATTGACATATTACATCAGGTATACCATTGGTAGCAAATTTCTGTAATTCAATAAGTAAATTCTATAGCAAAAAAAAATATATTATAAATTATAAAAATTTCATTATTATTTTACTTCACGATCTTCTAATGTTGGCGCTGATATGACTTGCTCTAAACGTAATTGTACATGAGCTAAATGAGAAGTTAATGCTGCAAGTGAAGAATTTAATTTTTCATGTTTTTTAATTAAAGGAATATTTTCATTGAATTCTTCATTATCACTATAAAATATTTTTAAAAAATAAATGATTTGAAAAGAGCTAAAAACCTTGTATCATATTCTGTATGCAATGAAGCATTACCGATTGGAGTTAATCGATCATTTATTGATAATTTTTTATCATATATAGTTTGTTCAGATGGATATGATATAGTTTCGTATAACATTATTGATATTTATTAATAATTTACATTAAAAGAACAATCATCGTTTTAAATCAAACATAATATATATATATATGCTATTAAATAGATCATATCTTATGATGTTATATTAGAAAAAAACAGAAGAATGATGAAGTAAATTATTATATTTTTTGATCGATTATTTGTTTTAGATAATGAAACTTTTGATTTATTTATTTTTTATAATTTAAGAAATTCTAGATGTCACTCTATGATGGATGATGATAAATAATGTTTTTTTCTAGTATTTATATCTGTTTGATGACGAAATTGTTCAGCAACAACATAAAATTGAATACCACTTTTTATTTTTTCAGTAGATATATTAGATGTTGTTATTTCATCATTATCAAATGTTTTGTCAATTTGTTTTACTATCGGATTTACATAAAGATCAATCTAAGAATAAATTGAATTGTTAATTTTATTTAATTAAAATCAAAACTAAGTAATTGATTTATTAAATCGAACTGTCAAACGTTTCATTGAAATCTAATGTATATCAAAACAAATAAACTTATAAGACGAATTTCAGCTCATGAAGTTTCCTGTTTAAGATTATTCAGTAATAGTCGACATTAGAGATGTGCAGGGTTATCCGACTCTATCATGCAAACTAGAGCATAGTAAAGTTTAGAAAATTACTCTCCATTAGGTCACAGTCTACGGAAAAAAGCTTACCCTTGTTATTTGATCTGCTCGATGAAATTCCTAAAGACGGAATGTGACTTCAAAGCTATAATTAATTAGGGTGCAGAGTTTTCGAACGATTCGTCCGATGACTTGCTGAAGAGATGGTTTAAAAAAATATGATCGTTTTTTTCTTATATTTTTATAAACTTTCAAGATGAAATATTATGTTAAAGTCACTTATATCTTTAAAGTTGTTTAAAAGATACAAACATAATATTTCTCTGTTATGCTAAGAAGATTCAATAGATAGGGTTTTCTCTACATGTATAATAATAAAACAAAAAGAAGTTATTCAATGATTGTCTATAATTTTTTCGGAATACTTTTATTATTATTAGATTACCTGTTTTGATAATTTTTCATTTGATCGTTGTATATGAAGAATTTCTGATGATAAATTTTTTAATGAATGTGATATATTTGTTGTAGTTTTTGAAATATGTCTTGGTAATCGTATCATTTTATCTCCTAATGGTTTTTTAGCTAATGAATATGTATCTGGTAATACATGAATATTATTATTCATATCATTAATTAATTTTTGACAATTTTTTGTCATTTCACCATTTTCTATAAGTTCATTAAGACATTCAATAAGATTTTTTACATGTTGAATTTCATGTGAATATGCATTATGTTTTTCAAGATATTTTAAATTTTCTATTAATTGTTCACGTTGATGAAACCATTTGATTTTTAATGTTGAATATTTTTGAGCTATATCATCAGATTGAACATCTTTAATTAATTTTATTTGATTTTTTTCATTTGATAAACTATTTTCTGATTGTCTATGAACAATAGCTTCTTGTGCACTAGTAACATTGCGAAACATGATTGATAGACATTTATTTTTCACCTCCAATTTTAGACATATTTCGATAAATAAATGACGCGCTTTTCTTCTTTAATTGATCAATGAAACTGTTTCTTTTTTGTTAATATTTAATACTTAAATAAAACTTTGCTGATATTCATGAATTACAAAAATTATTGCTAAAATATTTTCATTAATAATAAAAGTTATTCGACTGTATTTTGAAGTTTGATTCTAGTAAAAAAGCTTTTAACATTGAACATAGTTTTCGGCAGTGGTGATGTAGCTCATCCTTTTATTGATCAAGACAAACTTGTCACACTTTTCAGTTTGTTTCAAGAAAGATGTATTAGATTGTGCTTACTTACTTCTTTATTTGAGTTTTCAACGATCATTGTTGCCTATGGTTATTTATTTCAATTGTTCATGAAAGATTTCTATGTCGAGTAAGTTCAACAAACTAAAAGTTCGAGTTAACCATATGTTTACGTGAAGTTTTCTTTTAATACGATGAATCATAGCTGTAATCTGTTATTGGATAAGAACACACAACATGAAGTAAAGTATCTAATAAAATGTGTCAATACAAAATTTAACAAATACATTTGAAGAATGCAACAGAACAGCCAACGATAGCACACGTACTGTCAGAGTGGATGAGCTCACAGTTCTGACATAGATACAGGCTCTAAATGAGTACGCTTCAATCGGTATTCATTCAAAAGTCTCTTTGATAATATCAAAATGTATGATCTGCAGAACTGTGAGTACTACTATTAGTAGGGCTCTTCAAGGTGAGACCCGTTCAGGATCGAAAAAAAAAAGACTTTGTAGATCCATAGTTTTATCTCAAACATAAATAAAGAGGGCCTATTTGTAGATTATTAGTCAGAACAAAATAATAAGTATGAAAGTATGTAGTTTAATCCTTGAATAGAAAATATAACGAGACCAGTTTTAGCCAGTTTTAAGTCCCGATCCTTTCGAAATCAAAATTTGATCCCAGTTACAGTCCCAACGGGAACGGATCCGGGGCCAGTTTGCATATCCCTAACTCACACCCTTATGATACAGAAAATCATCAACGAAGCTCGATAATAAAAACTCCATATCTTGTATATTTTTTGATGAAATATTACATGGGGTGTGGATGTGGGTGGTTGTGAGGTGGGGTGTGGGTGTGGGTGGGGTGTGGGTGTGGGTGTGGGTGTGACTATGCAGTCGAGAAGACCCACACCCACACCCACACACGAATCGATTGATATTTCATATCATAAACTTATTCATTTACTAATTAACTCTTATTTAGTCAAGGAACACAATTATATTCTTCGATGTCATCGATTGAACATCATACATCGGAATGTTCTTATTGTCAACGATTATCAACCAGGAGAAGAATTATTACTTGATTTAAATTAATTATTTCATTGTCTAATTTATCTTAACCTTTATGTTTCTGAAGTATTAGAACTACTACTTTTATTCAGAATCTATCCATTAAAATATTAATTAAACCTAATTTTATATATATTCTTGCGAGAGATATCATAATGAAAAAAAATATATAAGAAACTTGCTTTCTTCCTTGATGTCCTCTTTTTGCATTGAAGAAAAATGTTGATATATCGTTTGTGAACAATAAGGCAGATTATCGGAAATAAAAACATCAATTTATATAATTCCTTACTCCAGACCACGGTATATCAGATATTCTTGCCCGAATCCATCTGAAACATAAAAGATAAATATCATTTCTATACAGTCGTCTAATGAAAATGAATTCTCTCACACTTATAAATCGAACCACAAAGTAGGGACTTTTATTGGTAGAAAACTGAGTCTTTGTCCTCATTATTCAATATTTAATACAGATGATTACAAAAAAACTCTATAGCCTATGTCATCTAGCATATCGCAATGTGGCGGTATTTGAATTTTCTGGAAATTCGAAGTTATCATGTCTTCGTGTATTATTAACATCATATATGATTTGTATTTTAAAAAAGTTCAATGATTCTATTGTTCTATATTTATCTCTCATATAATATACTTTTTCTTTTGCTTCCTCATATTGATAAACAAAAAGCATTTAAAACTTTCTTTCAAAATAGTTGTAGAATATTAAATATTGTTTTCTTGATTATCAGCAAATATCTCCATATGATTTGTCTGAACGGTAACAAACCGAAAAAAGCATCAATATTATTGTTATTCGCTATTGATAATTCTTATCGAATATATTCATGAAAGTAAAATTTTTATTTTTATGCAAAATGTTTTTTTACACAATTGAAACAAATGTCTGCTTCAGGACAAAAATGTAACCATTCATCGTGTTCATTAAATGTAAATTCTTTTTCGCATACATCACAGTAAATTATTTCATTTTTTGTGTATACTTCTTGACATTCTTCTTTGTGATGTTCTGATATCTTCTTGAGTATTGTATAGAGAAAATGTATCTGTTTTGATTGTTGTTTTACTATTGTCTTGAGTTTGACTATTGTTGGTTGAATTTTTACTAATGGACATACTTTGGCATGATCTTGCATTTGATCAGGTTGTCCTTTCCAATCACAGTTGATATCAGCTGCTGGACATGATATAATTATTTTTGTACATGTTTTGATATGATCTTTGAAATCGCCTCGTTGAATATTACTTTGTGAACACCATTTGCATTTAACAAGAATTTTGTTGAGTTGATTGAGAAAAGGACGTGTCGTAACTGGATGAAAATCGTCGATTGTTAACGTATGACGACACGTTGGACATTGTAATGTTATACGAAAAGCATTAATAATACATCTACGACAAAATGTATGTCCACATTTATTAGCACAGACAGGTTCTTCGAATGGATCAGCACAAATAGGACAAAATAGTTCTTCATCAACGAAGTTTTCAGTCATATGCTCCCAGTCGATATTGATTGCCATTTCAGATGAGATGAATGAAAAAGAAATGCGTTTCTCCTGCACTTTTATACCTATGAGTTAATTGAAAGATAGGAAAAATAAAAGGAAAAGATTGACGACGATCAATATGACTAGTCCACGATGTGCATTATATGTAGTCAGAAACGTCTTGTATACTCGATATTTTTTGCACGAATCGATGAATGGTAGATTCAAGCAAGGTTTCGAACAGCAAGTGTACGCTGCAGAAGCAAAGTGTACGCAACCCTTGCTAAATGAAAAAAACACGCTGTTTTACACACTGTTGACAAAAGCAGCGTGTACTGAGTACACTGTGTTTACGAAATTTACACTTTGTTTTTTATCGAAAAATCTGTTTGGATATAAATTCATATCAATGTCAGTGAAGAATAAAATGTACAATACGAGCTTGTTTGATGAATTTTATTGTCGATTAATCTTTCTTTTTCTTTTTTCTAATAACATTCTGTTTTCTATGCTTTTTTATAGATACATAGATAGATATAGATTGTTTGGTAATTCAATATTTTCATTACATCAATAATGGAAATTTTTATTCTTTTTGTTTCAGATGAGTAAAACTCAAATAAGATTAACTGAATTGTCTAGTAACAATAGAGTTTCAGTGATAGATAGTGGTTCAACTTCAGTAGAACTAGAACGTTGTTCACCTTCATCTTCAGTAGAATCAGAATGTAGTTCATCATTATCTTTATTCGAAGTGCTAATGAAGATAATTATTGTAGAATCAAATTTGTTATAAATATTTATTCAATATGGTTCTGTGATGATCATATAGATATGCATCATGAAGAAGATAAAGATCAAACTTTTGATTGATTTTTGCTAAAGTGCAACGTTCATATGTATTTGTTTTCGGAAATATGTTCTTACTGATGTCATATTAAATAATAATTGTATGCTTATGTGTTGTTCATTTAATATTTTACATTTGTTTTAAATTTCTGAACAGATATAAAAATGAACAAATCTATTTTTTCTAGATTATATGACAAACTTCAATCTATACACTTTGCTACCCTTTGCTCGCAAAAGCTACGTGTACACATACACTTTACTAAGTTAAACAAAGTATACGGAAACATTTTGTTTCTGAATTCCATTCGGAACCTTGGATTCAAGTATTCGATATTTAGAAATCGAAGCAGACTATGGCAATATCAATATAAATCTCATCATCTCATGTCAATTAGATCCGAAAAGATAAAATAGATATATGGTCATGTCTGATCCATTGATGGCAACTGCTAAAGAGACAAAATAACTGTTTTTGTTGGTTTCATCGAATATCTGCACAAATAAGATCAAATGAAGTAATCTTCAATGACTCTCATTTGTGTCTTCAAATTGATTTTTAATTTGATTGAATTCTCAATTGGACATGATTTCGATCAAGATGATATTCGACAAATTCAATATGACTTCATTCAATGCATCTTTGTTTTACTGTTCAATGTCGACTTTTTCTCTGAGAAATGAGGCATACTTAACAAACAAAAAATTCGTACTTCATTCAACGATCGCGAATCATTCTTTGGCAAGCCAACAAAATCAACTTTGATTTCAGAAAAGAAACGATTCGAAAGAGTTTCAATCACTGGTTCGACTATCTTCGAATCAAGCCTTTCTTCATCTTTTTATTGTGAACAGATCAACAGCGATTGAAAGAGCAGTGATCGATTGAATATTTGACAAGTTAGAAAAATTCGCTTGATAATATTATCTCAAGTAATTCTAGATTTATCAAATTGAAAATATTGAGATAATAGCTAATTCGAGATCATGCTTTTATAGCAAATGTTGAACTAATGATTATGATCAACCAGTTGCAATATTGTTTTGAATAAACAACATTTTTCTTTTTTTCGCTTGAATCACTTTTGTTATATGAAAATATCCATATGTAATCTACGATGCAATGAGT
This sequence comes from Rotaria sp. Silwood1, assembly GCA_905250075.1. NCBI lineage: Eukaryota > Metazoa > Rotifera > Eurotatoria > Philodinida > Philodinidae > Rotaria > Rotaria sp. Silwood1. Next base: position 82,239 of record CAJNOP010000816.1, read on the forward strand.
ATTAACATAGTAATTCTTGCTGTGGACAAATTTATGTATGTACGTGGGCGAAGACCGAACACCGTACTCAACATAAGCAGTTCGATGATGGCAAAAATATACAAGTAATTAGTAAAAAAAGTCGAATTTGGCACCCATCAAAGAACACAGAGACGAAATGGTTCGTTGTTGAGCAACAATTATACTAAGAATAAAACGAATACTGAACAGATTTCAGTACTTTTTAGGTTACTTATCGAACCTCTATCCCTAGTGAATGTACTGAGTTAAGAGTACCCGAAAAAATACCCTGCTACTATAAATAAGTAAACTTGAATAATAAAACGAAAATCATATTAAATCAAGAGAAAATGCAGTAATAATTAATTTATTTTATCTATTCTTTTCAATTATATGACAAGTAGAATTTTCGACCAGTGTCTGTTGGAACCAGCTTGTAAATACGGTCATCATCAGTGCATTCACCTTAACAACGATATCTATACATCAAATCAAAGTACACATAACACGACAAAGATAATAATAATAATAAACAAATCCAGATTAATTTCAAGTTATAGGAGGGTGGGTGTGGGTGTGGGTGAAAGTGTGTCGGTGTGATTGTGAGCCATCTCTTCAACTACATCCATACCCATACCCATATCCGCATACATCCAAGTGGAAAGTCTTATGATTAATGAATATGGTTCTGGGCGAAATTCTAAAATGTTGTTGCTTCAATATCTTCAAAATGTTCTTCATGAACTTGAAAATGAAAGAGAACTTTTCGAAAAGCTAATGAAGTCGTACTCTCAACGAGTGAGGGTTGTGCATGAAACCAATGGTGGTCACACAAAACATTGCTGTATTATTTTTATTTAGGTTAAATAAAGGTTTAAATCGATATAATACTTACAATTGTTTGATTTGTTCTGAACTTTGTACCCTTCTCCTCCCTAGCAAAATGTTATGCATAACCCTATCGCTTAGAGCGGCAATGTTTCGTACTTCGTTGACTCTTTTCCCGCCTGACAGACATACAAACAAACAGATAAACATTTTCTCACGTAATACTCTTTGTTTCATAAAAGGGAATAAACTTTCGAAGAGAGAAATCGCTTGTTGATAAACGTTGTCGAAATGCAACAGCAGAAGACACAGGGGACCAAATGAAAGAGCGAGAGATCAGCAATCATTAGCCACTACTGACACAGATAAGGAAGGCGAAAATGTGAAAAAAACGCCACCACTCGTAATATCGATGGCACCATATACTGCCGACTAGTCATTACTGCCATCCAAACACAGAAAACAAGCTCAGATACCAAACCTTATCTCATTCATTTGCTCTCTGTTCGCTCTAAAAAACATGCGTGTGTTTCGGAACATGCTCCTGGTGATGCTCGTCGTCGTCGTATCCTGTGAGTCGAAGGACGTGTTAACGCCTGTGCTTGACTGTACGACTGTCTTGAGTCAATACCATTCGGCATCGAATGTGGCCCGTGAACGAAATCTGATTTGGTCCCCACTCAGTGTTCACTTGGCCCTGGCGATGACAAGCGAAGGCGCTCAGGAAAAGACATTCGTCCAACTTCAACGCGCTCTTCATCTGTCTGACAGAAGGACCATTCGACAATGGTCTTCGACTTATCTCCGATCCTTAAGAGACGAAAACACATCAAACATTTCTGTTCAATCTCATGTCAAACCGAATCGAACAGATGTTAGGAAAAATGATTCATCCCCAGTGTCGATCGCCAATCGATTGTATGTCAATGACAAGTTCACTGTCCGACCTGAATTCAATGAAATTCTGTCCAAAATATACGAAAGTCAACTTGAAAGTCTCAATTTTGCTCAACCACAAATGGTCGCCGATCACATCAATAGTTGGGTGGCTAATAAGACAAACAATACGATTCCAACTGTTCTGAGTTCGAATGACATCGATTCAGTTCTCACTAAACTCATTCTCGTCAATGCGCTTCATTTCAAAAGCCCATGGGTATTGCCATTTAATCCTAATCAAACGATTCTAGACAATTTTACGCTGAGCTCAGGCAACAATATTCTGGTGCCTACCATGCATCTCATTGATCATTCTGCCTATTCGAAGCAGAGCAACGCTCACTGGATCAATCTGCCCTATGATTCGAAAGATGGTCGCTACGTGTTGACGCTCGCACTGCCTAATGATACATTGAAGGCGCTCGAGCAACGATTCACCAGCGGAAAAGAACTAGCAAATGTTTTTACTCAACTGGATGAAAGTAACGAGGGCAACCATCCTCGTATTCACTTGTTCTTGCCTAAATTTCATCTCGAATCTACACTTGACTTTATTGCGCACTTAAAGAACTATTACAATGTTTTTGTACCATTCGATGCCAAAGAAGCTGATTTCAGTTTGATGAGCAAGAACAAGGAACGATTGTACATCTCAAAGATCGTTCACAAGGCGATGATTGATGTGAACGAGGCTGGAACCAAGGCAGGTGCTGTCACGGCAGTGATCATCAAGGCAGGGTCTGGACCTTCACAACCATTCCCTCTCAAATTTGATCGACCATTCCTCTTCTTTGTGCGTGATCGTCAAACACAAGTACCCCTGTTTGTCGGTCGATATACTGGACGCGAATAATAGCAGGTACAAAGTCAATAAAACATTCAATTTTTTTCTATAATTGAGTTAAATGCGCAAAATTGTAGATCTTTTTTGAAAAGATTTTTTTCTAAAGACGAGTTTGAATTCAACACAAAATAAAATGAGCGGTATTGAGATTGGGTATCAAGACAGTAGCTGGTGATATGCAGTGGAATCATTCGTGTCTGAATATTGAAAGATAGATGACCATGAACAAAGTTCAATCACCGATCAATTCAGAGGAGTCAACGTATGGAATGACGAAGACAGATCGACAAAAACAGGCAGATGGAGAAAAAGCTGCATTTAGATGAACGAATGAGAGAAGAATCTAAGTCAAAACTAGGGTGTGGGTGTGGGTATGGGGTATGAGTGTGGGTATTAATAATGGAATACATTGAAGGAAAATAGTACACCCGCACACCCACACCCACAGTAGAATGTCGAAAAGTATAATGGTGAAAGCGAAGAAATGCATTTCTATTGTAATATTGTCACACATCTAACCTATCAACACCTTCATCTTCATCGATACACACACCTAATACTCCTATTTTTGGTTTTCAATCATTTTTCTCTTCAATGTTTTCCGTCAGTTCGGAAAAAGATAATCGAAACCAATGAAATTCTATCGTCTTCTTGTCCGCTTTATAATGTTACTTGTGTGTTAACAAACGGAACACTGAGATGAAATTTGTAGTTCACCACAAAAGTGTGGTTTCCGTCTCATTTTGGGATGCATTTTTATTAAAGAAAGAGAAATAGTTCACAGAACGAAAGGAAGTTTTTTTCTTATCAAATATCCACAATGCTTATTTGATTGCACTGCCAACAAAGCAGCGATGCAGTTCGAATAATTAAGTAACAAACTTGCACATGATTTATTCGAATCCTTGGATGTTGTTTTTCTTCATGCTTTTCATCTCGATTTCTGATCTGTATTGAAGTCTGATTTTGACAATACCTGTCGACAATATCTTTTGATCGCTATTGGTCAAGTTATTTCACTTTATCTAAAAACTTTTTTGAGGGTGAGGGTGTCAGGGTGAGTGGAAGATCGTCATCCCTATCGATTGAGATGAAATTTAAATTGAGCCACGACTTTAACACTATCAGATGACGGACATTTTCATATGAATTCTCCTTATTATTATGACTCGATGGCTGTGTTCTCTAAAGAAAATAGGTAAAACATAATCCTTGGCTATTGTGTTGTATATCATTCGATAAAGAAAAGAAAGAGCTTTCGTTTGATATTTAGTATGACCATTAAGCCTTGAAAGGAGAAAGATAAAGCTTCTCAAAAATGTTGCGTATCATAGCCAAGCAACTGATATATAGCATCAAGCTTTTGGACTGCTAGAATGCACTGTAACGGTGTAATTTCAAAGTTAATAATGTTATCACATCAAAATAAATTATTGGCGAAGTCAGAACTTTGATTTTGGAAGGGGACCAATTTTATGGCTTCGTGACCCCCGTCCTTATGCTTTATTAAAACGAAAAAAAGAAAAAAGAAAAATTTTCCATCTGAAATATAGCATAACAAGTGTTCAGAGTAATATTCTTTTATTTATACACAATATGAGATGAAAAAGATAATAATACTGTATAATAGAAGAATACAAACATCCACCACTAACTGTCAATATGAACAAAAGCAAATAATAAAAGAAGAAGCACAAAAGCAATTTGAAGAATTCAAGTTCAAAGATAATGATGTTTTCTTTTTCTCTTTAAAGTATTCTATAAAATAGTAAATGTTTAATCATATCGATCTTCGACATCTTTGACAAAATTTGTCAAACATTCAGTTGTATCAATTGATGATGAATTATCATTTTGACTTTTACTTGAGATAAAATCATTTACTTTTTCACGAATATCAGATGCTGGAAGTTTGTAAAGATATGTTCCTGTATCATTAAAAAGCATTAACAAAATCTGAGTTCATTTATTTTTACAAAAGAAAAAAAGCAAACCTTGATTATCATAAAGAACATGTTTAAGCATTGTATTAAGATTTGAGTCAGATGGTAATTGAACTTGTTTTGTTGATGATCGACATTGAATCAATTCTTGGAGCCATTTTTTAACAATATCCGTTTGTACTTTATTGACTGAACTTTTAAAAAACTCTTCTAAAAATCCATTTTCACCTTGAATTTTTTCATATTCATAAGCTAAATAAAAGAAAAATAAATACTCCTAATTTTATTTGAAAAAGAGACCTTGTACGAGCATATCAAATATATCTAAATCTTTCACAAGATTTGCTTCATTTGTTTTTTTATCAACATATTCATTAAATAATGCAAATATCTCTTTTCCAACATTAGCTGGTAACAAACGTGTTAAATAAAGCATTGATTCACTTTCTCGTCGGTGTTTTTCACTTTTCGGTATGCCATCAAATTCAGTTAAATCTCCAACAACTGATTCTGATAAATCATGTACAAGTGCTAATTTCATACAACGGACTTTTGATTGTTCTGATACAGTTGGTAATAAAAGTGACATAACAGCCATTCGATACATATGATCTGCAACACTTTCTGCTCTTTCAACACCACGTAAAACCCAACCTGTGCGAAGTGTTCGTTTGGCTTGGCCAACATAGAGCAGAAATTCCAAAAGACCATCAACACCACCACTCATTTCCTTATTGATAATACTTTTCTTTATCTAAAAGGTGATAAAACTACTTTTTTTATAGGTAGTTTTGACGACGTTGATTTTCAAACCAATAGAACTATTTAATCGAGGGTGGCTTTTTAAAACTATCCTTGAATTGCCAAGAGCGGCCATAGGCGAATGGGAATCACGGTGAATAGGTGATAGATACAATGAGAATGTGTAAGTGTAACTATGTGAATGTCTTCTCATCACTCTCACACGCCCTCTTGTCTTATCCTCACGCTCACTTATTCCATCACAAAGTTTCGGAGGGCGCTAGAAAATCATAGAGAGTAGTGAAAGATTCCATAATATCTCAAAAGGTTTTAACATGATTCTACTCAAAACTATGAATTTGACCTTTGACCGCACTACAGATAGACATTTGTCGGTATTTCAGTGGTTTCCTATGGGATAATGTGGTTTTTAGCGAAGATTAACTATATGAATGAATAGTGTTTGTTGAGGGGTATCTTGGCCTAGTGTTGATCTGACTTGATTGGGATTCTCGGCTAATCCTGACCTAGGATGTCCTACGTAAAATATAAACACAATGAATATTTTACAGGTATTATTGACAATCTGCCACCTACTTGCCCGTTGAGGTTGAGTAAGGATGGGTGAGGCCTAAGAGAAACCCCTCATTCTCTTACACTTATCCTCATTCTCATCTACCAATAGGTGTGCTGTTTTCTGCATTGAATCTATAATATTGTTGGTTGAGATTAATTGGAGAGAGATGAATAAATGTAGTGTAAAGTAATCATAAAACTTCCTTGATTCATCTAATATGCTGATATCTTGACACAGCCATGATGCATCAGTAGTGTTAGAGGACGATGATGTAAGTCAATAAATACTATATTCCTCAGAATCAACTTTCTATATCGATACAATAGCTGTTCCGCGAAAATTTTCGAGCAGCACACGTTATGCCCAGGTGATGATTAATTCTAGGATTGATAGGATTAATGTGCAAGCAATGTCACAAGGCGTTATCGCACTGACGTCATTTCGTGACACATGCAAAACGGAAGAAAAACAGAAAATAACTATCGTTGTCATTGCTTGTTCGAAGAAAAACAGCAGAGTAAAACAAATGGGAGAAAAATCAGTGTCATTTTGCCTTTTTTTGATTTTCAATTTACGCAGTTAATATTGTGAATGGCTGCTTTAGTCCTCTCTATCTTGTCGCATAGCAGTAAAAACACAATTTGATTCTCATCTTGAGTGGACAACTTTAGGGCGCGCAGTCTTCATCTATATCATCATCGAAATGTTTCAATATCGAGACTCAAACAAGTTAGTCTTGCTTATGTCCAGTCATTACTCTATTCGTGTGACTTTATCACTACAATCATATTCTTATATACCAGTCATCCAAGTCATTCTTTCGTTTTTCGCACACGAGTTTAAGCTTATTTTCTCTGTCTTATTCTCTGTTCGTAATAGAGTGCGGATGCGAGTGTGAATGTGGGTTGGTGTTCATTTCTCTTTATATTCACACATAAGCCCACACCCCCGATTCGACGTTTGAAAACCCAAAGTAATGAACCATTGAGTTATAGTGCAAAACATTAAACAAGAGATTAATCTGCGAGGTTTACATGCCAGAAAATATTCATAGTTCATTATTGATGTAATCAGATGATGCTCATGAATTGCCATATATAACGATAATTAGAAAAATCTTACCTACTTTATTTGAAAATGCATTCGTTTTATCAAAAGAAGAATAGATGGTGATGCAGGATACTAGATCATCTCACAGATCAAAAGATTCTTTGACATGATTCAACACTAATAATATAAACGTAATAAGAGGATTAGGTTTATCTCATGATTTTATCCTCATTGCGAATGGATCGGATTATACTAATAGGAAGAATACGGATAATTTCAATATGTTATGTCTGATTGAAGATAATTAGCATAGTGTAACATTAGTAATTGATCGCAAAATGGTCAATTTTAAATCATATTTAATGAAATGTTGTATTACACTTGCAACAAGATGTTTAAAAAACTATCGAAAAGACTATTCGAAAAACAAACATTCAATCATAATTCGATCATTGTTCTTGACATATTTTTGTTCTGATAAACATATGAATCAAAAAGTTTTTCTGATTACTCGAAGAAAGAATATATTCGATTTGATATAATAGAATTAATCGAGAAAGAAAATATCATATATTAGATACAAAAATTGAAATGAAAAGACTAGTAGATGATAGTCTTATTATGTCCATCAAGATTTTATATATTGACAGTTTCAATCATACAAGAATATATTTCACATATCAAAATAATAACAAGAGAAAAAACAAGGTTTATCGACGATATTTCTGTTTACGAAAATGAAGCCATAATTGAAATACTCCATTTTGAATATGACATCGAAATTCATGTTCGGGTGACTTATCCCATTCTTCACTAACAATTTTGAATGCAATATCCTAAAGAATAAATTATAGAAAAGAATGATTATTTTTAATTTTACTTTAATTTTACTTCATATGGTGGTCCAGCATGAAATTTGAGAATTGAAAAATCTCTATTATCTTCATAAACAGTCTTAATAAAAGAAAAGATTCTTATTATGAATTAAAATGCAATCGAATAGATATACTTACAAGACTACACGATGGAGTTTTTGTTTTATCAATTAAATCAGGATAGAAAATCTAAAAAACAATTCAATAGTTTATAAAATTATCAGCTACTGACAATCCGAAATTTACGCAAAATATTTTTTTTTTGCTCATTTTTTTTGTCATGATTGGATAAAGCTCGTCAAGGTATCTATAGAATTATTATTTTCGACACATTCAGACATTGTTTTGGGTGGGGTGTAGGTGTGGGTATGGATGCGTATTGAGGCGGATTAGATCAATACAGCCA
>CAJNOP010000817.1:0-30480 GCA_905250075.1 Rotaria sp. Silwood1
CGATTAACTTTCAAAAGGATTTTCTTTCAAAATTGACAGAAAAAAAAACAAACTATTATTAACTTTTACAATAATATGAACAGATTAGAATCTGTAATAGATCGTTGACTATCAGCTATATAAAGAAAGAAATAATAGAACCAAGCATATACCAGAGTGAGAGTTCAACTTTTCATTATTAGAAATAGTTCATTGAAGGGACTCTTATACTAATGTCATCTTATATTGTTTGAATAACAATACTAAATAATCATCATTATTAAAGTGTCATTATTGAAACCAATAACATCTATTTGTCACTAATGCTTTCGAGAAAACTCAATGATATGTAAAAAAAAATGATCGTCATTGATTTTTACAATAGATTTTTGGGATATGGGTGTCGGCGTGAGTGTTCTTTTCATCTACACCTACACCCTTCTCACTGCAGCCCAAGGCGTCTGACGATGAAAGAACTAGCGAAATTTAGCGTTCTCTCAAAAAAAAATTTTGCAACTAGTCAAATTTGATGGATGATTTATACGATTTAAGAAATAGTTTTGATGATATCTCGTAATCAAGAAGTTTTTACATGCTATTGACATTAATTATGAAATAGAAAACGGGTCAGATACTTTTTTTTTCTTCGTAAGGTTCTTTTCAGTAACTTATCTCGACATTAAAAATCGAAATTTAGTCATGAGTATTATTTTTAATAATTTTTATAGCCATTGTATTACATGCTTCAAACTTAATTAAGTAAGTTGCTTCATTGATGAAAAAAAAACAATATTTAAACAAAAAAACTGGCTAGAAAATCAAAGGGACTATGGAGGTGAAGATCGATTTTATTATACTTGATTCGTGTTGAATGATACTAGGGCTTGTACAATCCTTCTCATAAAAGAAATGTGTTATCTTCATTACTTAGTCAAATGAGTAAGAAAAGAAATTTTGTGAGAGTTATTGTTGCCAGATGTACGATAGTGAGTAAGGCAAGTGTGTAACCATCGATCTATCAATATGCAATGTGCAATTCTTATCAAGATAGCCTCATATTAATACGATATCTGAACATAATAACGAACGAATAGAAAGAATAGGAAGAGCAAAAATCTGTCTAGAAAAGTATCAGAAAATATAAGGTATAGTTCAAATTTTATTCTATGATTCATTATCTATGAAAAGTAAGATATGGAAAATTTTTCATAGAAGTATTTTTGAGAATGTTTAGAAAACAATCTTTATTGTTTTCATAATTGATAATCTACTTTTTTTTCGAGTCCGAAATAAGAGTTTCTAGAAAAATCAGGTTTTTTCAGTCAAAAATTAATTTGCTGAGAATCTTTGTAAAGTGGAATTACCATTATAAATTCTGTCGTGTTGGAGATATTCGGGGGTGTCGGTGTGGGTGTGGATAGGGATCTTCTTTTAACGTATCCATACCCACGCCCACACCTACACCGACACTCGCACCGACACCCTAATGATTCAACTCCGTTTTACAACTCCGGAATTGCATCGATAAGGAATAATCAGGAATTCCTGCATTTCCTGGTGATTTCGGATGTGCACAAATTCCGGAATTCCGTTTTGCATTTCTTCAAGCTCGCGAAATGATCATTTAGCCATCCATGAGATATTTGTAATTTCCGAAAAAGCAGGAATGACGAGGAATTCGTAAATTTCCTAGTGATTCTGGATATGCAGAAATTCCGGAATTCCACTTTGATATCGAATAGATCTTTTTCAGATGATCATCTCGTTATTCAGTTTATCCTTCGAATTCCGGGATGACCAGGAATTAGATGTTGAGAGTTGAATTTGAAAGGAACTATGAATCATGAATTTCTGGTTGTGGCATGTTTTTGAGGGAAAGGGTAGTTTTTGGTTTGCCGGAATTGATGGTAAGGGATTTCAGGTCAGAAGGCGATGCAGGAATTTGTAATTTTCGTGAATAGAAAGTATTCTCTTTGCGGTTCGCAAAATAGTTCGATTTTCCGTGTTGGAATCAAGTTAGAATTGGCTCGTAGTGATTTTCCAAAAGTTGATATGGCGATTGCTCTCAATTGAATTTCGACCCATACCCGTACTCCCTCACGGGGATGTGGAAGAAGTATTTTGATAATCCCCGTGGGGGAAAACGGACATGGACCGACAATGACTTTAAAGATTTTTTAAAAAGTTTCGATGAAAATATTAACAATGCATACTGTTCCTATTAAATACAAACTCTCAAAAAAATTTCATTCATTGGCTGAGTCGTGGTAGATGTAGATAAAGAGTTAATTGTTCATTATTTAAATATGAAATAATGTTTTATTTAGATCTAAATCTAATGTCTAATTATCTGAAAAATTAATCAATTTTCTTATTGAAAATATAAAATAGGATTTCAAAATATTTCTGTGAAAACAGAAAAAGAATTAGTAAAGAATTCAATTAAAATCTTGATAAATTAAATTATTCTATTCAAATTTTGAATTTGATCGTAGTTATTAATCAAGATTTGTTTACAAATACGTATGAAACAGTGAAGATCTATAGTTGAAAATATTAACCGCAAAAGTTCGTTATATTATTATTTTTGAATTCATTTAGTAGATTTTTTTTTCTGATTATCTCCAATTTTATTTTGACTCAAATAAACAAGGATAATTATTAATATTAAAAAGTTAAAAGAATTATGAAGATTATTTTCTAATAGTATTTAAACTTTTTAATCATATGACAGAGTACATTTTATTTGTATGTACTAAAATCAATGGATTTGCGATGAAGATTGAATAATTATAAAAAGATTTTTAACTTCTTCCAAATAATAAATTCATTTGATAAAACTTAAAATAAATTTTTTCAATGGAAATAGTTCTCAAAGAAAGAATAAAATTAAAATTGCATATTTATAAGAATTTTCTTTGATAAACAGTTCGAGAAGATTTCATTTCTTTTTTGATCTTTTTCAGTTTTTATCTAAGTTAATATATGGGTGAATTGCGCTCGTATTGTACCGTTGCATTTCCAACACAAAAATGCTTATATCTCAACTTCTACTAAACGGATTTTGATAATTTTTTTTTAAAATACTCTTTGTTATCTGCCCTACTTACCATGAAAATATGAGCTCTGTTCACTGCTTTTAGTGTGGTGTTTTCAAGCAAGAAAGGTTAAAAATAGCACTTTTTTAGCACCATTTACCAAGGAAAATCATTTTTCTCTCTCATAATTTTGATCGGATGCGAACTTTTTGCAACCATTTTGTAGCTAACGCTTTCGTGTTTCTAACTCTATAAATAGATATTTCCTTCAGTTTCGATTTACGGGTCAAATCTTGCAAAAACTATCTAAACATACACTTTGACCATTTTATGTCACGACAGATTATATTTAAGCTACCAGAGTCGATTAAAAAGCAAATTCAAATTTTCTTTTTCTATTTGATAGACAAAAGAACGAGAAATCTTTTAGTAAAAAAAAAATTTCTTAGGACCTTCTGGATCAAATAAAAAATTAAAAATAAGAGAGTAGGGGTAGGTATTTTCTACTAAATGTCACGACAGATTTTTTATTTTGTTTCTTTGATTTCTCGATAACTATAAAAGATAAGTCAACGATTTTTGTACTGTTTTTAGCTGACTTAATGGTAGACCTGTGATAAAAATTTCAGCTCTTAATTAGGTACCGTTCGTGAGAAAACAGTATTTTACTCAAAAAATGTCACGACAGATTTTTTTGTATCAAAATGTCACAACAGACTCAATTTCATCTACTGAAGCTGGTTTGAAAGCAAACGTGAATTTTTTTCTAACGTTTGATAGAGCAAAGAACGAGAAATCTTTTGACAAAAAAAATTTTTCCAAGGGCCCTCTAGATCAAATAAAAAACTAAAAATAAGAGGATAAGCGCGATGATGAGGGTGTCATAAGCACATTCTGGTCCTTAAAGTATGGATATATATGTGCCGATAAAGTTTTGCATATGCTCATTAGATTCCCCTTTTCAAAAGCTTTCGATTGATATATAATAACAATATATAAATTGTTACTTCGCCATTTTATTTTTCTAAATGTTTCTAGAATCACGTGTTTTATTATGCCAAGAAATCTTGAAAACTATGCATTTTTTAATGAAACTCGATTTTTTTCTTAAAATAAAAAACTGACAGTTGGAAAAATATTTGATTTATGCACAACTGATAGAGCTCTATCGAATGTACAATGCAAGTTTGCTTTATATTCACTTTTATTTTTTTCGATTTTTTACGTCAAACGGTACAATACGAGCGCAATTCACCCATATTTATATTGAATAAGAAAAAATAAACTTGAAACACTATTATAATCAATATTTATTCAAATTATATTTTAATTCTTATTTCTATTCTAAACTATTCTTATTATTTATTTCACTTAATATATCACAAAAATTTTAAAAAAATCAAAAAAAAATATTTTATTTTTAATTAATTTTCTTTCTCAATACAAAAATGAATAGTTTTTTTTTACTTCATATAATTAATATAAGTTTTCAAGTTTTCTCTTTCAAATAAATAATCTTTTTTTTATTGATTAGATAGAATATTAAATAAAAATGTCAAAATTTTAAATGAAAAACCAATTTTCTAATTATTTTATTTTTCTATAAAACTTTCTTAGAGAAAATGATTATTCTTTATTGTAAAAGATGTTCATCGGATATTAAATGAATTTGTAACATTATCTCAAATGTGTTTTTAGAGAAAAAAAACATAAGATTTTGATAAATTTTCTTCCCAATTGTACATCTTATCGAACTTTGGTGAGTTTGAAGCGTTTGAATGTGTATTGTTCTTTTTTTTTGTTCGAATATTGTTCCTAAAAAATTTTCCGGTGTTTAACACCTTAGTATATATTTTTTAAAAATGATAATTTTTTGAGAATATCATTACTACTTTACTTATTTTGACTTCTAAGAACAATATTATTCAAAGAAACAAAAAAGAAAGACATACATCTTGATTTAATTCTCATTGTCATTAAAAAAAAAGAAATAGTTTTTGATTTACTGATCAAGATATATTTCTCATCTTGAAACTTTCAAAATTTATTGTCAAATCATTATCGAGAAGTTAAGAAAATAAGAAGAATTATATATATATATAAATCGATCAATTTTTAATATATAATTGAAAATGAATAACATAAATCTAACAGATGAATCGTTTGAAATGTTCTTATCAATATAATATGTTCGATCAAAATTTCTAATAAATGAAAAATTCGTCAAAGAGATTGAAAATATTAGAGAATTTTATATTACTTCTTAAATATTTGCATCATTCATTGTAGAAATAATATTTTTTATCTTTAAGAGATATTCAAAATTAAAATAAATTATCTAGAAATAAAGATTTGAATTTTTCTAAGAAGTTTCAATGATTAAAATTAAATATTTTTATTAATAAAATTAACGGTTCTTCACCTAGAAAATCATTTATATATATATATATACTTTTTTTTCTTCATCTGAAATTATTTTTATTTAATTCATTGATTTTTCCTAAGACTACAAAAGAAAAAAGTAAAATGGAGAATTTTATCGAGTTGTTTGGAAAAGAATTACATAATAACGAATGGAACAGAGAAAATTGACAGTTTTTAATGGGCTATTTTCTTAAGGTAAACTGAATAAGAAAGTTTTGTTCTGATACTAAGAGTTAGTGGACTTTGTATAAATCTTATTGATATGTTCCTTGAAAAATGAAGAGCCGTTATTCTCTTCTACTATTAAAAGTGATGAACACTAGAAAAATATCATTTTTCTTTATTAAATAATTTAAGATATAATATCTAAACGCAGTATTTAAAATAATGTATTTTTAAGAGATAGTACTAACTTTGTCGATAAAAGTTCGTCATTCGAAAAAATCACTTGCAAAAAAATGTCTATATTTTCAATTTGAGGCACCTTTTTGTGTCAAGAAATAGATTTCAACCTCATGAATAAATTAGAAAAGCGGTGTGTGTCTTCTTATTCTCATAATACACACCACACCCACACCCTCAAGATTTCCATTTTAATGTTCTAATAAATCGTCTAAATGTCACAAAATCAGTAGCGTTCAAATGTAAAGAAAGACATATTCATTTTTTTGGTTGAATCGATAGAATCTATGATTCATTTTCGATACTAGTAAAATCATAGCTAAATTTCAAAGAACGAAGTTGCGGTGTGCAACAAAGAATTCCAGAAAGTTCTTGGAATATAAAATAATGATCAATCAGAAGATATTCTAGTGGACTTTATTCATTGGCAGGAGTTGGTCATGCGACAGATAGATTTTTTTTATTGGAAACAGATTAATAATATTTTAAGTTTGAAAGACTAAATAATAATTGATAAATATCGGTTCAAAGAATTGATTCATCAAACATGTCAATAGTTAAGTAATATAGATGAGATAGAAATGATAGTTTCGAAAGAATAAATATGAAGAGATTGTAGTCTATATTCCAAAAATTATGTGATTCGAGATGATGAATTGATTGTAAATGATTAGAAAATCTCATTGGTGTGGGTTTCATATTCCGCAGTCAACCAGACCTACACCGTCACACTGCCTATTATTGACAAGTAAGAGTTCACACATCGCAGTTTCAATTTGTTGACTCTGATTTGTAGCAAATTTTGTGATGTTGAACAACTCTATGAATTTGATCTATTTGATATGAACTGAAGAACCACCAAGTGAAGGAAAGATGCGTATGTCTGCCTAGACAATTCCGCACTAATTTACAATTGCATTGCACAAAACTATTTTAAATAAGTTGAATAGTTTATTCTGATTGTATATCACAAAAGAAATCTACAGAATATATTTTGAGAAATATTGTATGACATAATGAATAAATAAGACATCCGCATTTTTAAGAATGATACGTTGAACTAGGAGTTATAGCATCAAATGACAAAATATCATTTCATCATTCACTACTACCCAATACGTTTGCATTTTTTGGTTTCGACTCAGCATGTTTTAGTTGTTCACTAATCATAGTATCAGTAGTTGTCCAAAAACCTGTTGATGGATCGTATAACTCAGCACTATTTAAAGTAATGGGATCGTTGCTTCCACCAGTAACTAATACTTTTCCATTTGTTAATAAGATTGCTGTGTGATCTCTTCGTCCATGGTTCATACTACTAGTAGTTGTCCAAATGTCACTCGATGGATCATATAACTCAGCACTGCTTTCAGATTTGTGGCTATCAAATATCTGTCCACCAGTAACTAGTACTTTTCCATTTTTTAATAAGGTTGCTGTGTGACTCTTTCGTCGATGATTCATTCTACTAGTGGTTGTCCACATTCCTGTCAATGGATTGTACAACTCAGCACTGTTCAAAATAGTACCGTTGTTCGCTCCACCACTAACTAATACTTTTCCATCTGTTAAAAAGGATGCTATGTGACCTTCTCGGCCCTGGTTCATACTTCTAGCAATGGTCCAAGTTCCCAGTAGTGGATTGTATAACTCAGCACTGTCTAAAGAAGTACGATTGCTCGATCCACCAGCAACTAATACTTCTCCGCTTTTTAATAAGGATGCTGTGTGACCCTTTCGTGCATGGTACATGCTACCAGTAGTGGTCCAAATATCTCTCGATGGATCGTACAATTCAGCAGTGCTTTGACTTTTAACACTAAAAAATTCCCATCCACCAGTAACTAGCACTTGTCCATTTGTTAATAAGCATGCTGTATACAGTTCTACTGGATGAATCATACTACTAGTACTGGTCCAAGCTCCAGTGGATGGATTGTATAACTCACAACTATTTTCAAGAATACCAGGAACCACTCCACCAGTAGCTAACACTTTTCCATTTGTTAATAAGAGTGTTGTGTGCGCCTGTCGACCATATATCATATTACCAATTGGTGTCCAAATTCTTGTCGAGGGATCGTACAACTCGGCACTTTTACGAACGTCAATGTTTTCAAGATTCGATCCGCCAGTAACTAACACTGATCCATTTGCTAATAAGGTTGATGCAAAAAACTCTCGTGATTGGCTCATATTACCAATATCGATCCATTCTAAATGAAAACATTGGGATGTATTCATTCTGTATAGAATATATATTGATGAAATCGACATGATGATCTAATCATGTGCTGAATTGTTTGAAATTTTTGGAACTAAAATCATTTCTTACTAATAGAAAAACAAAGAGCTCTAGGTTCATTCAAAGAAATCTACTCACAATACGATTACACCGTGGATATCCCCGTTGTAATAAAGAATCCTAAGTGTGAGTAACATATATATTAGAATCGTACTTTCTACCTATCGTACATATAATAATCATAGAAATAATGTGTTTACGATCTTGGTATTACAGGAATTTCAACTCAACGAATTTTTCGCACTAACTTATATTTGTATTGAAAAGAGAATAGAATTCGACGTGAGCATAACTTTCGATTGTGTTATCGGACCTGACCCATGCTCTATCGAACTTTTTAGTTCAAGTTTTTTGCATTGATCTCCATACAAAAGTCTGTTTCTGTAAAATACTCGTACCACGGGTAACATTTAGCACAATGAAATGCTGTTGAGAAAAAAAATCTTGGGTATCAAATTTTCAAATTTCAAAAAAATTACTCACACCAATTTTTCTACAACTTAAATTTTCATTTTTATCTTTAAATATGCTGACATTTATAGTTTGTTAAAGATTGAGCTCCATCATTTCAATTAAATGAGCTATCATTTGTAGAATGTACTAAAATATAGCAGAACATTTTAATCTTAATTGATTACAATATACAGAGCTTGTCAGATATAATTGTTACTAAGAATATCATAAATTGCTTCTGATTTTTGACAGATCATATAAGTATGATTGTAAAATGGAATCAAACATTAAATACACATAACCAATTAGGGTGCAAAAGCATTTATACACAAAATCAAAAAATCAAAAAATGATATTCTAAATAGGACGACTTAGAAATACAGATCTCAATGAGCGTCTTCTCTTGACCAATACAGCCCAATCTGGACACACTACATTCGCTACAAATATCAAATTATCACAATAAGTTTTGATACAATCCTCTTAAAAGTTCTCTTTGTTTTAAACTAAAACCGTTCTTAATTCAGTGCAAATCGACGATTTTGACTCGTGCATCATAAGTTTTATATTATTCATTATACAAAAAGAAAAAAAGAATAGCTAATACATTCTATTTTTGATTTCTATCCAAATTCTTTGCAGCTAGGTTCCAATCAAAATTTTGATTTAACCAAAAACTAGCATCTTCTACAAATTACAGCATAGTTAGTCAAACAAGATAAATTTTTATTAAAATCTTTTAAAACAAGTGACTTTCAATATTCGTTCCCAATAATACAACTTTAAAAAGTGAAATATAGATGTTCATCGTTTTACAAAACAAGTTAATAAAATTATCGAACTTAAATCAAGCGAAATTTTAAAAAATTTGATTTATTTCAAATTGATTTTCTTTATGACCGCAAATAAGAGGTAGCCCTGTAATCTATTACGACTACCAAGAATACTTCTCTGAAAAGATTGCTAACGTAATAAAGAGTAATACTTAATAACATACTCCAATATTAGCAATGATAACAATATGAATAATTGCTTTTCCTTGACCACAGTGTCTACAAGTTTTTTTCTACATCTATTTTAAATTCAGAATAATAGACTCATTTAGAATTGAGTACGAAAACTGGCGAACTTTGACGTGCTACTGCTAAGACTACTACTATTGATATTTTCAATGCTCGAGTTCAGATAATATACACACGTGAAAATACCAATTTCGAGTAATCACTTCCTATTGACATTAGGATGAGTCACAGAAAAAAAGAGACTTTTGTCGAGGAAGAAGTTGAACAAAGTCCTCATTTTGTTAGTTTCGAATCAAACGGTTTTTTCAAACTTCGTCTAGCTATTCAACAAGTATTTAATGGTATCAAGAAAAATCTAGGTAAGAGTGATGCAGTTTATCCAAGACCAAATTAACCACCACTAATAGCAACAATAATCAAATAGTGCGACATATTTGATACGACCGTTTGTATTACAATAAACGCATTGAAAGCCTATACATATTTCACACTCTTCAAGAACGTTAAATTCTAATATTTAAATGATCCATGTCTCCTCATCGATTTTGATTCAAGCCACACTCGTAAGATATATGCATAAAGGAAAAGTTATCATTCTTTGTGACGACTAGTTTGGCGCATAAATTGTCATTGAGGAAACTCAATTGCTGAAAATCTGCTGATTTCTCTAAAGACAGTATATAAAACTGTATAATGACTCTATGAAATCTTACCAACTATCATTATAAAAGTATCTTTAGCGTTCGAGAAAATGAGACTATGCTTAATCGTATCATGAAAATTACGCAAGACCTTGTTAGCATAGTTTTATCGTATTAACAAGAAAAGAATTCATTGATAGCTTGTATATAAACTTCTTGGTGGATGTAGAACAAGTAGTTAATGGCAGGAATTAAATCTAAAATGTCGCATGAACAAGTAATTCGTGTGTAGAAGAAACAATTGGTGTCATGAGACGACTGAATGAATCGAACAGAATCACCGTAAGATTATCCATGACTACAAATGGAACTCTCATTGTTATTCTATCTCAAATCCATATGCTTCAAGAGATTTAAATGTTATTTCATCATTACCTTAAATGAAATAGCTCCGTCAGTAATATGTATATGCAAATTTAAAAACAAACAATATCATACTGCTTTCATAGAAAAATTATTGATATAACTATTGATCCTAGTTAATTTTGCAATACATGGTATGCATGTGAGAATATTATCTTTGCCTAAAGTCCATTTTGCACGTCAGTTATCTGATTTCACGAATCTCTAATCAGCAAATCGTACAAAATTATTTTATATGATATCTTCTTGTTATGCATTCTTTCTGTTCTACTAATGCAAGATAAAGTTGTGAAATTTCAATTTAAATAATTTAATGAAGTTTTGGAATCATATAATTGTGATTGATAACGCATTAAATATGACAAAGTATATCAAAATAGTTACTTTTGAACGATCAATTAGATTAACATTATTATGATTAATCGAAGAAACAAAACTGATTTAAATTAAATAGGAAACCATAAAAATTATTTAAATCCTCAAAAACAACTAGAATTCTAAAAAGATAATCATACATTCTATGTGGCTTTCACTAATTTTTTGCACATTCGATGCTTTTGATTGATATATGATAAATTATCAGTTCTAGATGACTTTTCATATAATCGTTAACTAGATTCAGAGAACTGTTAGACGCATAATAACTATATCTTACTTGAGTTTAAAGTAACATTTAGATAGATTAAGCAGCATATGTCTACAGCTTACCTGGCTGCTTGTCTGTAGTTGTAACCGTTGTTAAAGGTGTATTTGTTGTTGATGATGATGATGTTGTTGATGTGATAGGCATATCCTTCTTTGGTGCAAGTATGACAAATTTTAATATCATAGAAAATGTAACTGCTAATATTGTTATCACAATAAATGAGATACAAATAATTTTAAACCAGCGATGACGCCATAATTTGCGAAGTCGATTATTTTCACTGACATGTTCGTTATCCATTATTATTTTTTCTTATTTTATGTTCTGAAAGAAACTTAAACTGATAAAATAATCACCCATTGTTCAACAAGATTTTCTATTTGTTGATCACTCTCATATGAGTAGCAAAAAGAAAACTTTATTTTTAGATATGTGCTAATTTGGATGTTCTGCGGTCGTGAGCTTGGATTTTTCGGTTTGCGATTAGTACTTCCTATTGTATTTGGATAATTTTTAATACCACAAAGTACTCTAATTTGTTCACTAAACTCAATATGACAGATGTCGGGGCCATTAGTGAACATTAGAGGTCGTATATTACTGTTACCCTACAAAAAGTAACTGTAAAGAGGTGTAGCAGAAAGTTTTCGACTTCTTCAATCAAAATTGTATGTCTTGCAAGTAACAGTTTTTTAATAAGTTGGATCAAATGGTATTCGGAGTTAAACATTTCAAGTGTCTAGTATTCCATTTGCCAATGTCAAAAAAGTTCTGTTACCCCGCTACAACTACTTTGTACGGCAATGTTAAGTTACGATCCATAACATTAACTTCGACTCTATACTACTATTATACAGAATTTAATAAACGAATCAGAGTATTTGATGATAATAATGATTACACGAATATAATACGTAGCTCTAATTCTCAATCCAATCCAAGTCCAAAAATCATAAGTAGTAAGTTGATTTTACTATGAGCATATACCTGGTAATACTATATTCAGCACTAAATATATCACTTTATTATTTTCTTTAAAATGCAAGTGAAGATAGTCCGTACATTCATGATTACACGTATAGCTTCACCAATACAGAATAGTTTTTCAAAAGTATTTCATTAGAAAGGTAACAGAAATTAGTTATAATCTTTATGGTTCTGCTAATACTTGGGAAAAGACAACGGAAGAGTTATTTCATTCACACAAAAGTTAACTAATGGTAAAGATATAAATCAATAACAACTAGTTAAAAACTGTAAGATCATTGAGATATTTGGAAGTTCTATAGATAGATAGATTCTTCCTTACAGTAACTGTCGAGCATTATATAGAGAACATTAAAAGTTCATCTACTCAATTCAGACGACTGAACAGAACTAAAATGGCTTCGTCTAACTTTTTGAACCCCTACTTCTTGGTATACTGCTTTTCGTTTTCTCTTTCAATGAATTCTCTCCTCTCATTATTCTATCAGACATCCTTTAGCAAACGCTTTTTAGAGCGTAAGTTAAAGGCGAGTTTCACAATAGTACCTCGATTTTTCACAGTAACAGTATGTGTACAATAGCATATTAAATAAGTGCGCCATTCCGAAGTAGGCGGATCGATATTTTATGACAATTCTTTCTAATTAAATGTCTTTATGAAACAGACAAATAAACAAAATAGACATGCTGGTTAACGCGCATAAAATTGAGGATATTTCTTTAAAATATGCACAGAGTGAAAAAAAATGAGTCATTTGCAACTAGTAGATTCTAACTTAATGAAAATTATTCATAATAAGAAATTAGGTAAGATTCTTTCATATACTAATGTATTTTCATTCAATCTGTCTTCTTTCTGTTTTTCATTTACCAGTGCTATATTCTTTTTTCTCTTTCTCTCTCTGTTATCAGGTTATTGTAGGGTTCAGTAGAAATGTTAATATAAAGTTTACATTAAAACATTGATAATTTAGTAATCTTTTTATAAACGAATATCTGTAGGAGTGATATTACGTGCATAGGAACAATTCAAAAGTTGGCATAGGTCTTGCGCAGTGATAGGAGTGCGAAGTTACTGTTACGTTACCAGTTACTCGGTAACTGATAACTTTTCCAATGCCAATTATTTGATAACGTAATGGCAACTTTTTTCTCCCTACTGAAGGATCTTAAACTTAATTAACGAATCGTTGAACATAATTGTATTTTCAAGTTCTTTGTGCTTTTTGTTTCATTGGTACAGTTCACGAAGAATATACCTTCAATGAAAAGAAGTATGAAGTAATCTATACATATACATATATATATATGTTTTGTTTGATAATAAAATTTTTTTCTTTAGAAAAATAAGTTTTTTCAGAATAAATATTTATATGGAAAAATCGGGAGTTGAATTTTGAGAAACTGATTACAGATTGATATTCTCCGATCCGGATTGCTTTATCAACATTTGTAGAAAATAGTTAGTTTTGTAAAAAAACAAAAAAAAAACTTTGTTTATTAAATAAATTGAGGTCAGATTTTCCGACTTAAATAACCTTTTTGTAAAAAATTGACTGAAATACATTTAGTCCTCATTTAAAGTGCAGGGTCCTATCTATCTATGACTTTAAAATAACCTATATGGTTCGAACCGGGAAATATTCGACAGTATACCGGCATGATCAGAGTACGGAACTAGGAATAAATATAAATTATCATAGATCACAAATTGGTTTAATGAATCTATTTAATAAAAAATCCTCGATTTTTTTTTAAATTTCTATATCGAAAGTCTTCTTTTTTGAGTAAAAAGTAGCTGAATTGGAGAACAATTTAAATAACCGTTACATTTCACTCAAAAATAACCATCAACATATAAATTAAAAAAATAAGATTTCTAATTAGTAGATTCACTAAACCAACTTTCAGCCATAATTCAATACTCGAAAAGAAAATTAAAATGTGTAAAAAATACAACGTAGATTAAATGAATCATATGATATTCAATTAAGAAATAAATGCGGAAACTTCGGATTTAAATCCGAGAGTTATGTGTACTTCAAAAAGTGAACCATACAAATCAATCATCCTAGACTGTCTGAATATCAAAATTATAGTGTGAAATCTACCATTTAAAATGTTGATTTCTATTGCGCGTTGCCAAACCAATAGGACATGGGCCGAATACAGCTCAAGTTTGAACTCTTTCCCTTGATTTACCCTAAGAAAGTCATTTTTCCTATAACTTCATTTCTATTGGTCACTGCGCAATTAATAGTATTTTGATGGAAGTGCAGTACACATTCGAGTTCTCCATATCTGAAAACCTCGAAGTATCATCAGTGTGATCGGAAGATAAAGCTCTATTTGTGGATCAATTAGATCGTGGACCAAAATATAACCTAGTTCTCTTTAATTGTCCTTGTCATTGGTAAGTCAACCTTCTTGTTTCTTTATGTTTTATATATCATTTTGTAGTTCTTGAAATTCTCTATCGAATGGTATATAATAGTTGGGGTTTTAATTGACTATGATAGGAAAAGTCTTTTACGAAAGTCGCGATGGGTCCATTTTTCCACAGAAAGCTATAGGGAAAAATGGGTATTTTTGCAATAACTCAGGAACGGCTCGACCGATCCTTCTCATCTTCGAACTCGACCGAGATATTGTCAAGACTAAGCTGTGTAGAAAGTTTCATCGCAATCTGACTCTGCTGTCAAAAGTTATCATGTAAACAGCCAACCGAACGGACGGACACACTGACTATTCTATAGTGTACTCACTTTTTGAGTACACAAAACTATGATTCGGTTCAAAACTAATATCAGATTCAGAATCAGCGTTAAAAACTGAGTCGATTTATGTATTTTGTGAATAATTATGAGCAAAAAAGTTTTTTCGAAAAATCCCCGTACCCCCCCTCAGGGATGGTCTCGTCAAAAATCACAATTTTTTCGATAACTCAGTCATTTCTCGACGGATCCTTCTCATCTTCGAACTCGACCGAGATATTTTCAAGACTAAGCTGTGTAGAAAATTTCATCGCAATCTGACTCTCCTTTCAAAAGTTATCGAATAAACGGACGGCCGGACGGCCGGACACACTGACCAATTTTAGTAGTGTACTCACTTTTTGAGTACACAAAAAGAAAAACAATTAAAAGTCTTGTATTCATGTTTGGAATTGTAATTATTCGGATCGCCAACATCGATCAAATTTATAGAGTCACCATTAAATAGCACTAAAACAAAACGTTATCTATTAGCAAGTGTAATTTTCTTTCAAAAAAAAGAAAGAATATCAAATTCATTATTTATTTTCTAAAGAGTTCATTTTTTGTAAAACAAAATCCACTTGCTTCATTAATCATTGGAAAAAAATATTCCACTTTTGAAAACTATTATTATCAGCATTGATTAAAACATCTAGTATATTCTTCTAGAATAAAAAATGAAGAAATATTATTTTTCAGCAAATCTCAACTCATAGTTGAGGTTTACTAAGAATTCTTTTGTAAAGACTGAGATTGAAGATTTACTAGAATATTTCCAATTCTCAAGCGAAATTTTATTCTTATGAGACGAATATCTTCGAAAGTCAAATAATTGAAATTTATTCATTCTCTCATATTCTAAATGTATCCATAAATATATGAGAAAGAGAGAAATTTTCTCTTTTTTCATATATATTATTTAAAAAACCATCGAAGGAAAATCAATAAAATAAACTTTTTAAGAAAGATCTCATTTGATTGACTTATATTGTAACTAAAACCTGAATCAATGTAACATAGACCTGAGAACAAGCTTTTTATTTTCAAACTGTGAAATTCTAATATTAGAAAAAAATTCCACTATCGCTTTATTCAACTTTACTAGAGAGATATTTGTCTTGGTTAATGCAAAACTCTAATCGTAGACAAATATGTCCAAATCTATTTTGTATTCATTGTTAAAAAATTGTAAAGTACTCTTCAGAAAAAAAAACATCCAAAATAAGAAATAATTATCGGAATCAGGTTGAAAGTATATAACTAACCTTGCTTTTGTTTTCCGAACCATTTTGACTACTTTCACTAACTACAAATGAAAGAACTCGATAATTTAATACAAAAACAATAGGTCTATATAATAAAACATTCCTATAGATATGTTTGTTTCAGAAGACTTTCATTTGTCAGAGACGCGGCGCCTCTACATGGATATCGGAATAGTTTGCCGATAGAATAGAAGAACTATGAAAATCTTTATGATTCATTTTCTAAAAACAAGAATGAAGTGATAGAAAATAAGTTCAGTAAATAGTTAATGATTGATTACGAAAGAAAATGTTGAAAATAGTATTATTTTTCAAGAATATATTCATGATCTGCTTGTCTCACGCACATATTCATTTGATCATTCATTATATATCCAACCTGTCAACTTTTCTTCCAATCTCATTTATTTCTTCTTTTACAGTTACTAAAACAATAGGCAAAAAACAAATACAGTCAGTTCATCTATCTAGATAAAGATGCTCTATAGGGTGAAATAATTTATTTTGAAGGAAAGTAAATTTTAGTACTTTATCTCAAAAAAACTTCATTTTAGTAAGAATTACCATTAAAATAGGGATAAATATAGATAATTTGAAGTTCAGATATTATCGGTATTTGACATCCATTTTTTCTGAAAGAAGTTTTATGAAAAATGATTAACATTTCTTTTTGAATTTTTTTCAATAGAAGACAACAGTTCGTTTTTTATCCACAAATATCTCTAGAATTAGGTTTTTGAGACAAAAACTCAACTTTGTACCTAGATATAGTTCTTCCCCCATACTACATTAGATAGTTGGACTCTCGTACTATTTATATTCCTACTCTCGAATCAGATTTGTAATCCTTCATCTAAAAAAAATCAGTATGTAATAAAAAAACGAAAGAAAAATATTTGCAAAAATTTCTATCACTGACTGTAAGTTACGTATAGCATTTTATTTGTTTTGCTATACTCACTAACGAAAGATGTAGATGTTCATAGCCTTGAAAAGACAGCATTCACTGACAATTATACTCATGTTGCACTATAGCAAATTCTCATGGTATGAGTTCTCATACTTGGAGATATTCATGTCTTATAAAAGTAGTAGATGAATGAAGAAGTGATTAAAATATAGATAATGAAACAGAAGCAATATATATGTTGTCAGCATATAGGTTAACAATGACGCTTCAAAAAAAACATTCTATACATGTGAACTAAGATCAATTATGTCTGAAAATTTCATTTTTGCGAACAGACTTTATATCTGAACATGCACAATTAAATGCTGTTGTTGAAGTAAAAAATTCCAGGCAAACAGCATGAATTCTTGCGAGAATGTATATTACTATTGCATAATTGATGTATTGAACATCATAAAGATTGTAAGCAAATATGTTAAAGACACATTGTAAAAAATTATGACAAAAAATAAAATGATGTATGACGTCCATATACAAGAAAAGATTTACTTAACTATATCATAACTCTCTATAAAAGATAAAGCATCATTTTATTTTATTGATTACTTTTCTATGTTTTCATACTCAGGTATGTCGCAGTGACCTATAGAGAAACTTTTTCAGGAAAATGATTGGTCCTCTCTATTCCATCTTATGAATACGTCGCTGGTATGTCGTCCATAATACTTCAGATTAATAAAGCATTATTAATCATTCAACTTCAAACTGATCAATAGAATCAGAATGATTAGATTTATTACGATAAATATTTGTTAGTTAAGCAAAAAAATTCATAAACAAGTAAGATAAGAAGATAATTACCTGTGATACTGAAAATCAAGCTGTTCACATTGTACATATCAAGAAAATCATTATCAGAACATAATTTGAAAGGCTGTGTCGAAAAAGAAATAATGAAATATTTAAATTTGTTCAATTGTATAAGAAAATTTTAGTAACATCATCGATTTAATATTAATGAATGAAATTTAATAAAAAGAAAAGATCTTTTTGGATATTTATGTCATGCTGCAATGATGATTAGCAAAAGTAATCACTTATGAAAAGAAAGAAAAATTTGATAATCTATTTCTTTCTGTGAACATTTTATTGTTCAGTTTGAAAAGTAAAAAGTCATGACGACTGGTATGAATTACATCATCAAGTAACTTATTTTTTCTAAGTCTAAAATATCCACAAAATGAATCATTTCTTTTGTTTTTCTTTCTCATTTATTAATTTGTTTATTGTTAACTTTTAATCACAAGCTATTCTATTGATCATTAAAGTTATGTTTTTTGTAAAAATTCATACAATAATCAAGAAAATATTCTATTTATGATTGAATGATGATCTATATCTCTCAATTTTTTACATATTTCGATATCTATCTAAGAAAACATTTGAATAACAGTATAATATTTATTTCAGTTATTATTTAATACTATTTAATTAATGTTTTTTTTTTATTATTTTCTCTGGTATATTGGAGAGTGTTGTAGAATAAAGAATTATTTATTTAAATAACTATTAATAAATATATGTTTTTTAAGGCAATAAATGAATGATTTGTAAAAAATTCATTAACACTATTAAACGACAAAAACAATAGTATGACTTCTCCATATTAATTTTTTTTCAGTTTTTATATTCATAAGAGTGTGTGTTCAAGGTACTGTCATATATGATCGATTGTCGGTATTGCTACGTCATTGTTCATCGAAAAGAAGAAAAAAAAAAGCAAAGAACTCAGTAATTCGATGGTCATTGGCATATACTTTAATTATTAGTAAATATTACAAGGAAAATATTTTCTAAATGAAAAGTAGATTGTTAACATCTTGTTATTCCAATTATGATTGATGATATATGTTTTGTAGGAAATCGATGAATAACAATACTTATTTTCATACTTTATTTAGGATATAAATAAGGAAAATTCGAAATAGCATTGAAAATAATTTGTATCATATTGATTCTTTTAAATTTCTATTTTTTCAATATTTTTGTCTCGTTGCAATTTATAAATTTACAGAAGACATGAATGTCGATAGTATATCTTTGTAAAAGTTAGGTTCAGCGTAGTATTATTAGAAAACTTATTTTTGAGATAAAAAGAAGAAAAAGATGTGATTGCATAATTCATACCAATCACTAGAATTTTATTTTTATCTGAATAAATACTTTGTAAAATTACAAAAAAAAACAAAATATTTCATAGAATTCAACATGAGACTTGAAGTGAATAACAATTGACTGAATCAAAAGTAAAAATTATCACTAAATCTTCTATATAGTTATTTGAGTAAATTCTCTTATCAATAACTCTATAATCAAGATGGAACTGATGATAGCTAACTAAAACCTTTTAATATTTATCGAGAAATGAATCGATAAAATAAATATTAAAGAATTCATTTTGATTGAATACAAATAAATTTTGATATTTTTTCTTTCAGTTAAAAATAAAACCATATACTTGAAACTATTTGAGATCTATTATGACTAGAAACAATTTCGATGGGCAATATTTATTATAGTTAAATTTGAAAAATCAAAGAAAAAAAAAACTAACTTTCAAAGATAGTTTCTCATACGATGTAGTACTTTGTTGTAGAGAAAAAAATTAATTAGCGTCGTTTCCTGAAGATTTTTCTAGAAAATAGATAAAATTAATATGTTTCATTCATTAATTTAAAAATAAATATTTTAAAAATCTATGTTTACAACATTTTTTTTTTGTGATATATGTTATCTGTACGATTTGATCATCAATAAATGTTAACTTTTATAACTATTCAGTCTTTTTCTGTGAAGTTTCAATGAATTATTAGCTGAACCTATAATATTAAACTTATATTTGATAATTCTTAGCATTTTTATTCAGCTTATTTTGCTTTAAAATAATAAAGAAAAGTCAAATCTTGTTATAACAAATGTTAACAGACTATTAGATTTTCTTCTTACCATATCTATTTGGATTGTACATGCAGTCGTGCTATTTAGCTCAATAAACTTTCTATTTTTATTATTTAATAAATTATCTTGATCAAAGTTTCTATTTAATGATTTTAATGCATGTTCTAATGCAAGAACAAATACAACAAATTTATGAATGAAGATTGTTTTACTATTCAATCATAACCTTATCAGACTCACAACCTTTATTTAAAAAAAATGTCTTCAATGCACAGACAATCATCTCTTTTCTGCACGTTGGTCTTTCATTTATGTCTTTAGATTATTGTAGAGTGGATATAACTCTCGATCTATGTGCATTACGATCTTTTCTACAAGTATTCAAATTTGATTCACAATTATCTCATTGAAATTCAAAATATAAATTTCAAAAGAAAAAAGAAATGCAAGCAGTGTCTTATCGATGGTTTGATATTTTAACATTATTCAGAAACAATTAACGATAGTTGAAAAAATTAAATTAATTATATTCCATTCGAAAAAAGTCATTTCATCACTATCTGAGTATACAGCTGAACAATTATTTATCAGGGTTTTCTTCCCTGGAACTCGGAATCCATATTGAAAGGAATGAAGAGTCTCAAATTCTTAAACTTCATATGCATTGTTTTTAATATGAAACAAATTTTTGTGTTGACCATAATTCATTTGTTAAAATTTTTTAATTCTTACTTCGTCAAATAAAAATAAAATAATTCGATATTAACATTGAAAGAATTT
This sequence comes from Rotaria sp. Silwood1, assembly GCA_905250075.1. Taxonomy (NCBI): domain Eukaryota; kingdom Metazoa; phylum Rotifera; class Eurotatoria; order Philodinida; family Philodinidae; genus Rotaria; species Rotaria sp. Silwood1. Next base: position 20,990 of record CAJNOP010000817.1, read on the forward strand.
CTGTTTTTCGTTCATGTCTATACAGTCGTATTGAATAAAACATATCACAATTTAACTCATCTTCAGAAGGAAGACGTACATTACTATACTTAGCATAATAATGAGAGGCATAGATTAAATTGATAATTCTTAATAGGATTTTTTTCTAAAGTTAGACTTTCCGGAAACGTTTCATACTGGCGCACTGTAAAGTAGAGAATTATATGCAGATTTCACATATAATTTACTCAGAATTTGTTATTTGTTTAGAAATGGTGTCTGATTATATAAACGATTACAATTTGTAGAACTTGAAGTTCTTTATTTATTTACACAGAAAGAGTTTCTTTGTATGGCAAAGTTACTTAAGAAATGTAACAATTCATAATAAGCTACACAAAAATATTTTATACATCTTACAGGAAGAATGAAATTTTTAAAGTTAATTCATCTGATCAAAGATTGGGCTATGTAGATTTCTGATTTACTGTTTTGAGTAAATATTAAATGCTACAGAAGAATACTTGAGAAAAAGTCTTAACAATAGCCAGTAATTTAATTTATCTCATCCTTATGAATTTTAAATATCAAAAGCATGAAAATGATTTATATCGTTAGATAATCGTATCCATCGATTATGATTCAAATATATTATGTCATTGCTCGTTGAAATATATATATATAAAATATAATTCAATATAGTTGTACAAGAGTTAACATAGGAGACACAGTGGCGTATCCAGGATTTTTAGACCAATGGGCAAACTTCTCTTATGCTAGGAACAAAATGATGGACCAAAAGTTTTTTGACCAACCAAGTACTGACAACGGAAAAAAACACAAAAAAAATGAAATGAGGTTCTTCTAATGAAATATGCATAAAAATCAGATCTTAAGCACGCTCCACCGAAAAAAGTCAATTTTCGTTAAAAACATGAAAGTTGACATAAGTGTGTGAGAAATTAGCTGGAAGTCTGCCCTTTTAAAAGAGATAATGCTTTTTATTTCGTACATCGTTTTTAGTGAAATTTTTGATGTTTCTCGTCATTTTCTCAGTTCATGATTTATCAAATGCTCAAAACCAAAGTCCTCCGCTCAGCGTAACTATACAGTATGGTCCAAAAGTAGCGAAGCAGTCTTTAATTGCAAATAACTTTTGATAGAAACCAGCTAGAGAGCTGCGGTTTTTGTCTTTTAAAAGAGAAAAAAACTGCATCGAATATGGAATACTAGATTTTTATGACAATATTCACTCGGAGTCTCCAGACAATTTTTGTAATAGAAAATTATTGTGTAATGTGAAAGTTTTAGAATTTGAATTTTCCGTAGTGCATCAGAATCGTTAACTACGGTTCAATAATCTGTGTAGGTAAACGCCAAAAAGATTTAGCGAATTATTAGTTCTTAACGTTTTACTACGCGTTCTCGGCAGATTCTTGGCGAAAAGCCGAGTTTTTCCTGATATTTTGACGAAAAATCCACCTTCTAGACCTATATGAAAAGTCTAAGTTTTTCAAAAGGAGCTTGTCCGGAAACCATGAGAAATTCTGTTATAAAAATCCGGCATTTAAGATTCGATACAGTTTTTTTCTCTTTTAAACGATGAAAATCGCAGTTCTCTAGCTTATTCCTATCAAAAGTTATTCACAATCGAAGATTGCTCCATTACTTTTGGACCATCCTGTATACATTTAATTTCTTTTTCAAAAAAAGCATGTCAAAACGTGCGGCACCAAAGAGTCCTTCTTTTTAGTTATGCTTTTTTCTGTTATATGTACAATCACTTTTGTAAATTGAACTCTCTTTTTTAGAGAGTTTTTTGACTCATCAGAATTGTAATTCCTTCTCTCCTTTCAGGAAATAAAAATTCAAAAAAAAAAGTCTTTGGTGCCCTACAACTTGGCATTCTCTTTTCATCAAAAAAATTAAATATATATGCAGACCCGAGGCCGAGAAATTTAGAATGCCGAATCAGCTATTTCTGAACTTTGTTTCGTGAATATCTCTGCCAAACGTCATGGAATAGAACTGAAAATTTTACCATAGCTTCTTCATTACAGCTAAAACAGATTTTCCAAATGTCATGGCATTAGAATGTTCCTGGCCTGAGATCGATTTTTGAGAATGGAGAGATCTTAAGATTGAGTTATGTGTGTTTAGTCTATTTTGAATGTATCTATTTATAAGATTTATATTTCAAATTCAAATACCTCAATCAATACGACAACGATGTATTTGTGTATATAATTTTCATATTTCATCTGGATTTATATCGAGATCTTTATCGATGTATGCAGCAACAAAGAAATAAACAATTCAAAAAAAAGTAAAATTTCAATGGGCAAATCTTAAAATGAAATGGACAATTGCCCATTTGCCTCCCCCTTGGATACGCCACTGAGGAGACATGTGTGAATATCAGGATTGTCAGATCAAAATACGCCTGAATAACAAAAGAAAAGGATTATTTCTTTATCAGTTTTACTAAAATTAATGGCATACATCGCAAGACAAGGAAGCGAATAAAACAACAAAAGTTAAAAGAAAAGAATATAATATTCATACCAATTCTGTCACACTTTCGAGATTTATCATTGCTACAGTATTAGACATCAACGAATAAAATTCAATAAAAAAATCAATTTTAATTAATTTTTATTTATTACTTTAAAAATGTCGTTGTATCCTAGCTTGGTAAGCGATGAGAGTTTGTCGAAGTTGTTCTTTATAAAATTTTGATGGTAATACGAATACAACAAATGTAAGCATTGGTGGAATGAATGAAATAAAATATCCTATAAGAAATAACCATGAGTCATCTGCTGATTTCATACATCTTGACACATATGAAATAATTACACGTGGTAACGCAAGAATAACCAATATAATAGGGGCAATAAATAGATTTTTGTGTTCTCGAGCTTGTGCTTTTAAAAGTTTTTTATAATTTGCATTATTTTGAGCATTTGCTTTTTTACGAGTTTTTTTTACTATCAGGATAATAGCCGACACTATATTAATTATAAATGGAGCGAAAAAATGAAATGTATTGATAAAAGAATTGTATGTTTGTAAACGAGATGGATAAGTCGCAATACACCAAGTTCGTTTATCATCTTCATTTTCTTCATCAATTAAATGTCGATGAAACAAATCATAAATATTTGTAGAAACAATGGAAATTGAAAGAATGATGATAACTATTTTAGCATTGGTTTTACTTTTTTTCTTATTAAAATTAATACCTTTTAATACAGTAATAGTTCTTTCTATAGCTATACATGCATTTAACCATTGATCCATATTAAGACAAACTCGTAAAAGAAAATCAAAAGACACACATTGAATTTTTAAAAATACTCTATTGGATATAACTGTCATTTGAGCAAGAACAAGTATCCAAAATTTTAATGCAAATATAATTGTTGTTAGTAAAGTTGTAATTGATGAACCTATTAAATAGAAACCACAACCAACTTCGCATACTTGTTTATTTTGAAATGTTATCAATGACAAAATTCCATTGATAAGTCCTACAACTATGCTGATTATTACTACTGATAAACTAAATAGTATAATACTTGGTTGATTAAGAAGATCAATATGTGGTTGAATATGATAACCTAAAATACCATCAAGTGATAGACCAAATCCATTTACACTAAATTGACATTGTGTTCCATAAAAACATGGTGAACATATACATACTGATCTTGTTGGACATATATCATCGTCTTGAAAACATTGGCTTTCACCTTTACAAGAATTTTGATCTAAACAATTATAAGTCATATTATGATTAAATTCAAAACAATTAGCTAAACGTTGTTTTTGAAGATTATAACATAAACATAGATGAATATCATCATAAAAACAAGAAAGATTTAAATTTTTTTGGCATGGTACATGATAATGTTTGATACGACGAAGAAGATGTCTTTGAACGAAACTTTCATTAAATAATTCACTTATATTTTGACAACGATCAAATTGATTGATCATTATACTAATATTTGCTGTTTGTTGGTAGGTGTTTTGTGTATGAGCTAAATAATAAATTTTATTGTAAATTTCAATGAAAATAAGATTAAATGGTTTGGACCAAAATATTGTAATTGATTTTTGTATAGGAGGTATTGTTCGAAGAGTAGTTGTTCGTTTTGGAATATCATTCTGAATAACTTCTATAAAATGAATAAATATTGATGAAGATAAAACTATATCATCTCTAAATGATAGAATTATTTTGTTATTGATTAGTTCACATCGATCACCACCATAACCTCTCTGGCATATGCATATAAATTTTTGCTTTGATCGTATCTGTACATCAGCAGAAATACATTGGCCACTATTTTGACACGTTAAAGTTTTATTCGTTTCACAAATACTATCTGTAAGTAGGCATCGATAACCAAATTTATTAATAGGACATACACAGACGGATCGATTATAAGCAGATACACCAATACATATTGAATCAGACGAACATGTGCAAATATATGGTATTGTACAGTTTTGTCCAGACCATCCTTGATTGCATTGACAAAACATAGAATTTTGTGGGTTATTTGAATACATAATACATTTACCATGAATACAATGAAGATTTGAACAACTTTGAAATTGTTCATTCTTTTCTGGGATAGTAATAACATATGCCAGACGATGCATAGGTAAAAATGGAAATTTTATAGGATATAATAAACTTCCTCGATAAGTCAATGAAATCTTTTCATAGATATCAATATGTATCGCATAATTTTTTGTTTTATTTTTTGGTTGAGTCAAGTACAGTAAATAAGCATTAAATTTAATTTTACAATCTCTCATTGATAAATATGTAAATTGTTCAAATGACTGAATTATTCTTTCGTTACTATCGTCAATAAGTGAAATAATTATTGCAAATAATGTTGACCAAGAATCGGATAATGCTTGAAATCTAATGATGATGTTTACTTGTTGGCTTTGATATTCGCAACTATCACCATAAAAATCTGATGGACAAAGGCATGCATTTGATTTGATGTTTTTTTCTATTTCCGACCAAACAAACATAGGAATACCATGATGACATCTCAGATTGTGTATGCCAAACATTTCAAAACCACTTGTTTCTGTTAATGTATCTGTTGGCAAAGTCTTCATTGACCATGGAAAAGAGTTTTTAGTTGTATCTAATGAAAAATATTTCATTGGTTCTTTTAATCTGAGATGCGTTGAGTGACATAAAAGACGCTCGATATCAGAAATAATAGAAAAATTGCTCTGAAAACATGGACTATCAGATTCTATAAGATTCATGCTATTCGTTGAGCAAAATCGTTCATCATCGTTCAATGGACAGTCGTTTCTCTTATCACACAATCTGTTTGTAGAAAGACATAAGAAATTGTTATCATCAGTACAGTAAAAACGTGGTATAACATTAATGTCTACTATCCTTTGGCATAATTTAGGCTCGTCAGTAGCACCAAGACAATCAATATTGCCATCATTAGCTTTGTCAATAGATATACACATAAGTTGATTTGTATAAGGCGAGACACATATGTGTTCATCTGTTGAACAATTTAATGCTGAATATGAATTACAGTCCGTTTCATCGGCACCATTCGAACAAGACCAAAGACCATCACAACGAGTATAAATGTTATTGCATGACCATTGTTCACATTCTGTCTCGTCTGTTTCATTTTTACCTTCAATGATTATTGGAGACATATTGGTATATCGATCACAAATATATTGAAATGAAATATTCATTCTTGTTCTATAGATATGAAAATCTTCATCTTCACACCAATCTGGATTATAAACTTGACAATGACAAATTCCATCTTTAACAAACAAGGAATGAATATATTTGTTAGAAATTTTACATTTGAAAAGGTGTTTTAGGAGTTTAGTTGAGTTGATGTTATTAACTTGCTTGATATCTTCATCGTCTTTTTGTGGACAATCAAATATATTGTTCATAAGACGATTTATTGAGATACATTTCATCGAATTAATACATTGATACATGTTTGATTTATTACAAATTTCAGAAGTATAAATAAAATTTATGTAGCGAATCTTCAGTTCATTGATGATTGGATACCATTTTCGTAAATAAATGCTTTCAAAATCATATTGAATTTCGTTAAAACCTTTTGACACGTTCGGATGGATACATGTTCTGTTTTCGAATAAAAGTCTTGTGTAATGTGCAGAATATACCTCATAATGAGAACTATTATAACATATATACGGTATTGGCAAGCTGCTACTGGAAAAAGATAAAAAGTCATTTTTCCTATATGCAAAATAAATATCACCGAAAAAAAGCGGAGTATTTGGAAAATAAAATATATTTGTGCATGTGTTCCGAATGATTTCAATACATAATGATGCTTCACAAAGTGCTGGAAAACTGCTTTCAAATGGCATATGTATTCGAAAAATGGATTTTACAGCTGATAAACATTTTTTAGATATAGAATTATCTTCGATTGAATACATCGCTGTCAACAATTCTTTTGTACGATGCCGATTTTGATAGCTTGACAGATAAGTAAACCACTTCCTGTCTGTACTACAAAAAGTTACTGATGGATTATACTTACAATACTCTGTCGTATAACTGTCATATTCGTCAGAACCATCAAGACAATCTGGAGTACTGCTCTCATCTTTAAAAAACGACATTGGTATACATTGTCCGTTAGTACACTGATATTCATTATCATTACATTCATTTATTTCAAGTTGCCAACAATTTTCTTCGTCAATATTACTATTGATACAATCCACTTGTCCATCACAAATTTCTCTCCAATCTAAACATGCTGATATAGGACCACGATTACATAATAAATGCATATAACAAGTCGAGATCTCTCGAGCATATGTATTATCTGCAATGAAGTCTTGAACCACTTCATCAATATATGAGTAATTTCTAGGATTCAAATAAAGTTCATATTGGCACATAGATCCAAATCTTGGAAATGTACAATTATAGTAAGTTTGTGTTTCCAAAGATGTATCATTTGATGTTAATAAATGATTCAAATAGAATTGATAATGCTCAGCTAGATCAATCGGTGCTGACCAAAGATATAATTGTTGACTAGTAATATTTTGTTTAGCTAGTTCGCCAAAGGTAAACTTTCGAAAAGTATTATTGTTTTTAACATGAAGTTTCCATGACAATTTATTCATACAATAATTTTTAAATTCACGCTTCATACCAACATTACCAATTAAAGTAATACGTAAACAATTATGTGGTAATCCATTATTAATTTCATTTTCAACTTCTACATGTGTGTAATGAAAGTTGATTTGAGGTTCAGAAAAAATGAAGTTGCAGAAAATAAAATTTAATAAAAATTTCATAGCAAACATTTTTTTATAATAAATCCCGTGAAAAATGAATATAGAAATGACTATTTATATAGTTTATATAAAGTATAGCCTTTTTTTTCCCTCTTAAATGTATACGTCATTGAAAATTGTGAAAACATTGACAGTTACAAATGGATTTCTTACGTGTAGTTACTAAAAAACTCGAATCATTCATGAAAGACAATATACCACGTTGAACATTCTTTATTTTGCTTGTATTGACATCAAACTTTGATTAAATACCTTAGTATTCAAATTCTAATATTTAATATTTGATTTGTGAAAACGAAATACTGTCATAGAAGTTTAGTCATTTGTTTGTTGGTATACCCTCAAGTAGTATTATCTAGAACTAAACCTCTCAAACATTGATACCTCTCTATTTTGGGTATGGATATGGATGTTGAAAACGAATCTTTGAAATTTTAAGAATGCTCAAGAATTGAGTACAAAATTTGAGTTTAATAAATTTCCATGAAAATAAGTATTATCAATTTCGATTTCATACAAAGAAAAGTGAACAGATAAGAAATCAAAATAAACTTGTAAAACAATGTTATTTCATACAGTTTTAAACGAAAGAATTAACAAATGTATGCGCTATGCCTAACATAAAATAATATTTGTTTCGTGATATATTGCAAGTGAGAAGAAAGTCACGTCCATTTAACAATAAGAATTCTTTAGCGTATTGACTGATTAATGAGTGTTCATGCTTGTAAGTCAAGAAACAGAAGCTAGTTTCAATACATTTTTTTTCTCTTGAAATGATCAAGTTCTAGTGTAAATTTTTAACCATTCTCAATTTGAGAAAACAATCAAACAGTTTTCTTAAGAAAGAATTGATTTGTCATTTAATAAATGAAAGATTTCAAGATCTATTGAGAAGTAGTCTTATCAAGTTAAGATGTCATTTGAATATTTGTTTCAGAATCATATATTATTGTATAATAGACTGATTATACAATTAAAAATTGCAATTTTATAATGAATGGTTAGTATGTTTCTTTATCAAACTAACAATAATTCATTTAAATTTTGATTTATATTATCATAGGGAATAACGTCAATATCTAACTCGTTTCATTTTAATAAAATGTCCCAAATGATCATTTTTTTGACTTTTGCAATGTATCCCAGCAGAATGTATTATTGTAGTAAGGTTAATGAACTAGATCTGACTGTTGAATTCGTTGTAATCTTTTCTGCATATATCTTTTTACCTATTCTTCTAAAGACTCTTTTTGTTTGCTATTTGAAGGAGTTCTGTTGCTCGAGCAAAGCGACAGCAGTAAAGGATGTGGATGTGTGAAGGGGGAAAGCTATAGGCGTCAGTTTAGTTGAAGGAAATGCCTTCATTACACACCTCACACCCTTTATTTGTTGTTTGAAAGTTATTGATTTCTCTCATTTATTTAGAATTCTCGTCTTTTCTGATAGTTGTGTGCAAGAATATGATGAACCAATATGTTTGATAATAAATCTGAATTCAGCATTTGGTAATCTATTATACGATGGAAATTTTTATTTCTTGGATATCACTGCAGCTTTCATGTCTCCTCAGTCAAATTTATGTTCATTGACACACAAAAAATAAGTAGTTTTCTATATAAACAATAGTTGCTTGTAACTAATTGCTTTTATTTTTAGTAGAAAGAAATTGTTCATTGCATATTTGGAATTAATATTATGGAATTTACTCAATTGACGAATAAATATTTCAATTTCTTTTGAGAGTAATATCGATTAATTCATAATAAAGACATTTATCACTCTTTCACTAAGCCACCCTACTGGGGAGTATTTACGTACTACCAGGGGACCTAGTGCTGCTTGTGGTGCTGAGAAGGCGTCCCCTGGGGTCCAGGAGCCACTGTCTTTTTTTGGGCTAGTCACTCGAGTGTAGGACGTTAAACCATATCTGACTAACGAAAATGAACAAACAAAACTTGTTACTACAACTAGGGTGTGGGTGTGGGTGGGTGTGGGTGTGGTTATCATAATTGAGGAAGCGCACCCACACCCACACCCATCCCCACACCCACACCCACACCCACACCCACACCCACACCCACACCCACACCCACACCCACACCCACACCCACCCACACCCACAC
>CAJNOP010000817.1:30580-90363 GCA_905250075.1 Rotaria sp. Silwood1
ATTGATAAATTCAATTTTTAATGAAGAAGCATATAGTATGAAAAGAATTGAGTATTCCATCTAATTTTAACATTGATTGTTGATAAAATTTTAAATTGACATTTTCTCAAAAACTCTAAAAGAAAAACCAAAAGGTTTGTTTTTTCTTTCACTATTGAATTTGTTTATTTTGCAAAAATAAATAATCTACCAGAGAATAACTAGAATCACTTTCTAGATTCTTGCTAAGGTTTAATTTGAAAACAAACTAAGTGAAATAATTTGGGTATTCACTATATCTCTCTTCATTAGTCAATTCTGTTATTGATGAAAAGGTGATTGCAAGATACGCCTTGTATTAGAGAAAATAGTAGCTTTGCACACACTCTGTGTTCACGTCTCCTAAGAGGATTAATATTTACGTGTAATATGAGGATATCTTCTGATTTTTGTCACATACCGTTATATGTATATAAAGAAAGTCGTAATATGACAACTCACAAGTACTAATTGACTGCGTCATCGATTAATCATTTCTTGAAAACGAGTTTTTTTAAAATTACGAATTTTTATAGATAAGACTTAATGCTGCTTTTACGAAGCACCATATAAAAGGAGTGCTAAATATGTATAGGATAGAATTTTACATCCATTCTTTCACAGACGGTGATAGACACTAGCCAGAGTCTATTAGAGATCCGGACAGAGATTTTTGGTATATTATTCAAGACCATAAATAAATAGCATTGCGTTCTAGTTTCTTAACAAATTCCTTATTAAATTTCGAGAAGATAAAGCAAAAAAGATGATGAAGAAATATATCTGAAAATGTGTAGAATAAAGAAATCTTTCTGTGATTAGGAAGAGCATTCACGTCATCTTTCACATTTTAATCCCATGATTATTATGCTAACAGCTTTTCTGAATTATTTTAATTATGAATTCGATAGACTAGCAAACAAATATTTATCTTTTTAATAGGAACTAAAATATTCCAGGTTAAATACTGTTCATCTAAATACATTTATAAGAAAGTGATCAAGACTTTAATAGTATTTTGTAAGATATTTTTAAACGAATAAATAAACGATTGAAAAATCATTCAAGTATTTTTTTACATTTAAAGTCTTGAGAGGTTTATCAAAGACGTACAATAATTTAATATTATTTTATACAACATGACTAATTCTGTTCTTTTTTTTTTTTTTGATTACTTTAAACAAAAAAAAGTCAGAAAACTGAATATATTGATAATTTAAAAAGAACTAATAAATAAATAAAAAAATATACAGAAAAAAATGTTCATGATAATGAAATCAATTTAAAAGTAAATCGTTTGTCAAATTGATTAATTGTTGATGGTTCTTTGGCTTGAACTAAAATTAAACCAGGTTCGGCTTCATTATTTAAAGCAATAAAATATTTTTTGGAAAGATTTATTGTTTGAAAAACGACTGTATCAGTTTGAACATCAAATATTAATTTAAATGTTGCATCTTTTTTAAATAAAGGAGAATAATCATATTTTGATATTTTTATTTGAGCATCTTCATGACGTATATATAAATTTGGTGATGATAATGAAAGAAATGATACATAAACTGACGACGTATCTAATAAATTCAAACCTTTTTTCATAATAAATAAACTTTTATCATTTGTTGACATTGATATTAATGATTGATTATCATTTGGACGAAAAAATTTTGTTGATACATAACGATTGTCAAATGTCGATTGAATAAATAAAGCTTGTTCGAAATATTTAACTGTTCGATCTAAATTTATCATCAAATATGTTTCTTTTTTTCAAGAAGAAGAAAAATAATTTAGACTTACACAAAGCAACATTATGAATATAATAGAGAATTGATTGTTTAGGTGAATTTATAAGTGGCAATGAGAATTTTAATGATGAATTTGGTAAATCACCAAATAATTTTCTATTTGATGTTATAAAATTAATTTCAACTGTTTGACATTTATCAGCACAATATGAAGGAAAATTAATGCCAACAAATAATTCCAAAATATAACTGCATATTAATTTTTCTCTATTGTTCACGTCTCTGGAAAAATTTTTTAAATTAAAACAAATAGAAACATAAATAAAAAACGATTTTTAGTTATTCTCACTTATGATTGTTTCAGTATTTTAGAAATGGATGAAATTTAATGAAAATGACAACATTATTTCAAAATAAATACGAAATTTTCATAGATTTTGGTAAATTTGTATTTATAATTACAAAAATAGGTTTTCGCCTAAAAACTAGTTATGATTTTTATAACTTCGCATCAATATTTCAGGTAAAGTGTGCTCTAACAGATGATGAATATGAATTACTAAGTAATTAAAAAAAACAAAAAGTTTCAGCTGTAAAAGAATTCAATTTTTTTCTTTAATGATTATGTTAACAGTAAAGGAGAAAAGAAGTGAAGTAGTTATATAATATTGACCCTTAATTATTTGTTAGGCAACAAACAAAATAAAATGAATAAATAATCAGACGAAAAATCAACTGAAAGTGCTGCACTTTCAATCAATAAGACAAAAATTCCAAATATTATTGATTATTCTAATTAATTTCAATTATAATCAAATAGAAATAATTTAAAACAATTAATTTTATCTGATTTTACTAAGCAATGTACAATGGAATTACAAAACATTTCCTTCGATTTTCATCAATTACAAGAAATATTCAAAAATAAATATTGAATCGATTAGTAATCGAAAATAATCAGAATTATCAATAGAATTTTAACTATATGAAATTATTGCTTATTATTTTTATGCTTAATCCGATAGTCACTTATGAAAACAATATTTTGACCAGTAATCAATTAGTTTTGAGACATTTGTATCTCATGATGTATGATAGTCGTACTTTAAAGTATCTATGTAGGAAATATATATGACATCTCACTGTAATCTATTCAAGTCATTAGTAGAAATGACTAAGAGGTTTTATAGACAATTCGAAAAAAAGAAATAGTTGAAGTATTACATAGAACGAATAGAAATGCGCTTAAATGATGTTGATTCAAAAAAATCAAAAAAATGTTTGAAATTTAGACTTGCTTGATCCTTTCAGATGACATAAGTACTGCATGAATTCTAAGAACAGCCAACTGAATTTTGACATGGCGAGTTAAAATTCCATTTAATTCCTCAGTAGTCTAAACAAAGTTGAATTTAATAAAAATAAAATCTTAAAATAATTAATAATTAGTTCACCATTGTTTGGATTAAATCATTGACTTTTTTACTACGAAATACATTAAGTGGTTGACATATAGCTTGCTGGATTGTATAATCAATTCGAAAATAATGATCATAATTATCTTTTTTCATCAATAATTGTTTTTCATCTGTTTTTCTTAGTGAAGAATTACTTTCAGAACGTCTATGTTCCCTATAAATATATATTTTTTTCTTATTAAAATATAAAACCAAATCAGAAAAATGTTCTTACTTGTGTGTTTCCAAATTATATGAGTTTCGTTCAAGTTTTTTCGATTGATGTCGAGTTACCACAATCATTAACACAAATAAACCAATAAACAGATTACCAGTTGAAATAAAACCATTAAAAGTTGATATTCGTCGACGATTACATGAACTATAGAAAAATTTTTCAAATTATTATTTTTAAATAAACAACAACATTACAAGATTTTTCGAAAGCATCTAGACATTATTTATGTCGATTGAGTTATGAAATAGAAATATGAATCTGAAAATATATAAAGAGAATATTTATTAATGTTTGACAAATTAAAAGTATCAAATACATTGTTTGTATATCATATTCCAAATGTATTTTCTAAATCATTTTCGTTTCATTAGTGAACAATTGTCAAGCAATTATATTGTTATAATTAAAATTTTAAGACCTCCTTCTAAAAAAGAATCAATTTTCATCAAAGAAAACAGAAAATGAAAATAGATGCATGAAACGATAGTTCGAGCCTTAATGCCTAATCTTTCATAAATGATATGATTTTTTCATTTGAAACTTTGTTTTTCTGCATAAATTCTAATGATTTTTATCATCATCTGCTTGAAAAACAAACGATTTTTTTAGCAAACACGAGTAAAGTTTTGCATTTTTTTTTGTTTATACATTTATGATTGTACATTTCAGAATTGTCTGTCGACATTTATTCTATACCTTTAATTTGTTTGATTTGAAAGAACAGGTCAAGATACAGTACAAAGTACTATTTTCTTTTTATTAAGATTTGTTTCTACTGTATATAAAAATACTGATATAAATAGACACTCATTTTCAGAGAGGTTTTTATAATCATTGAACTTGTCATACTTTTCTGAATTGCATTGCATTTTCACATGCTCTTTCAAACAAACAAAAAATTAAGTGTATAGAATGAGTCTGAACTAAGAAATTTGATTCACTAAATGAAATTTTTTTGATCCTTGTTTTGTGCATGTCTCTGTCAAACATGTTGATATGGAGACAAACATGTTATCTGAATTTCTTTACTACAATCTCAACATAGTCTCTAAGTTTCAGACAATTTGAATGTATCTGGCGCGAAATCGATTTTTAAGAAGAAGGAGGAGACCTTAAAATCTTCATCAAAAGATTTTACATTTCAATCATAGTCAATAGAAAAATTGTCACTCTATGATTACAATGCTGAATTTTATTATTATAAATGAAGTCTTAACTATGGATGCAATGAGTCCATCATACATTTTGGTATAGAATGAAGAGCCTTGACAATTGATTTAGGTTTAGATTTGTAGTATGAATTTCATTGTAGCTCGAATTTATATAAATAGTTTTCAATTTAATCATTGTTATTGAAACGAAAACGTTTTATATTAATTATTTATGTTAAAAACCAAATCGAAATCTAATCTCAAGTCGAAATCAAATGATAAAAAAGTTTCGTGCTTTGGGTTTATTGCATTTCTAATTTTAACGAAACTTTTCGTTGTTTTCTTCGTCACGCAATGTTGCGCTCTACTTACATAACATCATTTAATTGCTTTGAATGCGTAAATGTACATATTATCAAAATATTCAAACCATAACTTTTGTTAAGTTCTTTCTCGTTCGATGAAATGTTTTTTTAAACAAATATTTTTCGAAAGATGTTTTGGTAATTGAAGGTTGTTTTTGCTGTTTTTCTCACTTTGATATATTCATTTTCTTACCATAAAATGTTAAGACAAGTAAAAATAAAACAAACAAATTACAAGATAATCTATCATAAACGATAAATATTAAAAAGATATTGAAATTTCATCGATGGATTCTTCAAAACTTTTTGGTTTGTTTTACATTATCATAGAGTTCTCTATGATTATCGAATAAATTATAGTAAAAAAAAAAGTCATCGAAAAAACCAATCCAATTTCTCTACATTTAATTATAGCTGATAAAAGAAGTATCAGTTTAATCAAATAGAAATTTATTTTTTGTACTAAGTCTTTTACATGACATTGGTCTATTTATATAATTATTAGTCAATAGTTTATCGTTTCATTTTGTCCACTAATAAGCTAATTACAATTTAAAAATATCCATTCTATTATGCTTTATTATAATATAAAACAGTGCGACTGTTGAAGTAACAGAGAAAGGTGTATGTTTCTCTTTCTTGCCTAGAGAACATTAAGTTTTGTGTTTTCTTTAATCAAACCTCAACAATAATTGATTCTGGCCAATTTTTTTAATGAATATTTTGCGAATGTGATATATTTTATTTATAAGAAAATTCTCTGAATAAGCATGATTTAGCAAAGTAACATATCTAGAAACGATCACTATCTGTACTGAACTACTAGTTTATAGATGTGTTATAATATATTTTGAGGTTGTTTACTATTTACCTATGATAATATAAAGACTATTTTAGTTAAAGCAGTTAACGTATCATGCATAGACACTGTAATTAATCTTCTGTACTAATATGAAGCATTGTTGTTTATAGCGATTGGATCTTACTGTCAGTAAAGGTAGACTTTTTCTTTTCAGGCAATTTTATCAGAGGGAATATTTTTTTGTTTTACTATTTATATAAATAAAAAGAAGAGTAACAAACAATAATTAACCCATGCATATCAATGAACTCAGTCATGTCTATAATCTATGTTCTTCTAGAAAGATAAACCCTGAATAAAATATTGTTTTAGTATTACATTAATTATAACTGTTGGTTTTTATTTGAATGAATTGTTCTTGATCGATAAACAATAAGTAACTCTGTTCGTAAGTTTTTTATCAAATGATGTTACTCTTTGGGAGTAAACGAATTACATATTTATGTAACTAATCGACTTTAAAAAATCTAATTTTTTATGAATTCTGTCATCGAATTGATTAGTATGAGTTTTTTAATACGATACTGATAATTCAAAATTTGAAAAACTTTTTTTTTGACATTTTTCTGTCATGTTTGAACAGAGCTCATCAAACTACCTATATTAGCATACCTTATCACTTATTTAGACGATATTTTTATTAGTGAAACTTGAAAAAAAAAACATTAGTTTAAAAAAATAGAAAAATTTATATCAAAACTAAAATACGCACAAAACATCAATTCTTTGCACTCTTGATATTGATCAAAATATGTTTGATTCACCTATCGTCTAATGAGGAAAAAATGACGCTAACCTTATGAAGTACATATTTTTATGGTTGAAAAACTTGATTTTATCGATAAGATAACAAGGCACGATAAATAGAGGTTCATATTCCGAGATATTCACTTTCCAAACTTGAACTCGAAATGAAACAAATATCATATTGCGAAATAACAGAAAAATCTTCATTGAATAATATACTCAATATAGAAAATTAATTTTTGTCCAATTTCGACCGTAAGGTAAATATAGGTGAGACAATTCAAAAATAACAGTGTGAGAATGTAACCACGAAAATTTTATTTTAAGTATTGAGTATACCATTCGTACAGGTTTTTGTATTGATATTCATTTCTTTTTGAGCTCAAATTCTTATAGTGAAATTCGCTGAATATAAACGCGTTTTTATCACGGTTGTTATATCTTATCGATACGATCGGCATTTTCAATCATTTCAAAAATATATAATGATGTCAAAAGCATGCATTATTTTTTTTTCTCAATTTATGATGAGTAAATCAAAAACATTCTAACAAATATCAAGAGTAACAAGACTTGATACTCTTAGTATATTTCAATATTTACAGACTTTTTCATTTGTTTTTAAACCGAATTTTCACAAATGTCACTAGAACAAAATCTATTTGAATATGAAAAAAAAAAGCCAATATTTCTATTGTTAATTCGACGAGTTCTATCCAGGCAGGTGTGACAAAGAAAAAAGCTAAAAACAAGATACTGTTCTGATTTCCAATAACAGTTAACGTTTCATAGAAGTATATGTAAGACAATGAAATGACATACAATTACTGGAAGTGTATATTGTTGTAGTTGCACCATAATATTTTTCATGTTATCATTCTTTATTCTCATATTGAGTTAATGGTTGCATACAGAACTAATATTTCTTCTAATATGTTAAACGCCTACGAATCAATGAAGCATGAATTCAGTAACAAGAAAAAAAACCTACCACCGTCCTTTAGACTAAACTTATTTATTCTTTTAAGTTGATATAATACATTTGTTTATCTTAAGAATTAACATGTCAAGATGATATTTATTCAATTCAATTGATATGAATTTTATGATGTAATTATGTTCTAACAGGTATGTTAGTGAAGAAGATTTAAAATTGCACATTTAATAGTTATTTTTACCTATGAATCATTTTTTCATAGGAAAGCGATATCACAGCTCGACAGAGAATCATTTTCTCTGTTTGTCCTAAGGAATAGAAAAAACATATTTTTCATGTAGAAAAGTACGTTTCTTTTCAATTAATATTGACTAATTTTTTTCATTTATAGTTAGTGTTTTTCTTTCTTACATATGTATGATCGAAGACTGATATGTTAATAATAGAAAATTATGGGTTTTAATTTGACTTAAATATAAGCATTGTCTTCATCGATCAATTCAGTTCATCAATGAGAACTTAAAATTGTTGTTATAATACAATCATAGTATATGTTCGTTGTTTGTAAATGTTTACAAAGAAAGAGCTTATCCTTCTATAATTTATGTTGACAAAGATGCCTTAAATATTTTAGTCATTTTTCTCATTATTCTTGAGTTTCTTTGTGCGTATGAAAGACTAAAAACTTCAATCTATGACTCATCTAAATTAACTTTAATAAATAACAATAATCATTTTCATTATTGAAGAGAATTTTTATTTTCTGTATTTATTAACTTCATTTGAAAAAGTTTATAATATATTACACAAAACTCGTCTCTTAAAATACAAATGACTTTTACTGAATTCTTTATCAAAATAATAATTGCTCCTCTATTGTTATGTAACAAGAACAAAAATCATCGTGGCGAAGATTTATTATACAAATTATGCATATAACAAGTTACTCTTCTAATTATTTCACTGAAAAATTCTTTATCTATCTGTATGACATATTTTATTTCACACTCAAAACACAGCACTATTTCAATTTTCTTATAGAATAATATATATAGTGAATTGAAGGAATAACCACGTTTTTTCGCGATGTATTTTCAAAAATTTTTTTTAAGCTACATATTGAGACATAATTTAAACTCAAAATAAAAAAA
The DNA here is from genome assembly GCA_905250075.1 of Rotaria sp. Silwood1. Taxonomy (NCBI): domain Eukaryota; kingdom Metazoa; phylum Rotifera; class Eurotatoria; order Philodinida; family Philodinidae; genus Rotaria; species Rotaria sp. Silwood1. The sequence continues at coordinate 39,255 of CAJNOP010000817.1, forward strand.
TTTGAACGACACGAGACATTTATCTGAATAAAATAAAGTATATATTTAATGCATGAAGTGCTAGCTATATAAGAACGTTTCATCAATCAGTCTCGCTCAGAAAAAAAAACAATAAGTATTGAGTCATAACCTATTATTTGAATGTCCATATCTATATCATACGAAATGATTAATAAATGTTCTCTTTCATGAATCATGACATTTTAAGTGTCCAAAATTATTATTAAAAAAAAGATAATATACAATCAAACTACGATACTGAGAATAAGAATCACTTTTTAAAATAAAATCTGTTTTATTAATATCGATTGATATTTAAATTTTGTTTACAAAAGACAAGAATCATATGAAATTAATTATCAAAAAGATATAATGAGGAATATTGTTTAGGTGCTATTTGTCCTCCATGAATACCACGCCATTTGTTAATATCACTAAGAATTCCTGTCCAAAAACAAATAAAAATTGTGGCAATGAATATTAACCATTTAATAGATATTATTAATAGATCATTTATCAATAGTTTAGGATGACAAACAAATAGAATACTTAATTCGTTACAAATTAATGATGGACATGTACAAATAAATAATTTTAATAATATTCGATAAATTGATGTTCTATTTGATATACAACATCGATCAAGAACAACCATAGGAACAATTGTCCATATTAAATGAGCCATTACACAAAAAAATGGAAGAAGAATAGTATCAATTAAATCATCAACATTCTTATTATTCTTTAATATTGATTGATTAGTTCCATTGCTTTCTATAAAAAAAACAAGCATTAATTAATTAATATATTAATAAATAGAATATATTTACTTGAAATTTCAGTTTGATCATATCCATAAGCAATATTTTTGTAAAGAATATTAGAAAATACGCACAAATGAACAATAAAAGATATGAGCATTAACGAAAATATGATTATTGCAAAGAAACGTTCACGTTTACTGGCATAGTGTAATGATAAAACTTCTGTTTCCATTTCTTTTTTTCACAACTGTTATTGCATCAGCTGTATTCAAATTTATATTTTCGATAACAAACCAATTAGTCATACATTTACTTTTAGGCAATTATGAACAAGTATAATCGATATAATGATTAGAATTCTTTATTTTATTGTTTTCTCGAGATGATATAATTAGTTTTGTTATTATATATCCAATTAAAGATTCTCATGAATTGATCATTATTTCTTCTTAACTGTTTTATCACTTCATTCGTTTAAGAAATATTACTAATTTATTTCGAGAAAGAACTTCAAAATTCTAAAAAAAATATTTATTGAATATTTGTTTTTGTATCAGAAAAAAAAAGAAATGATTATTAAAACAAATCCCATGATTGCATTTAGTTCTTATCTTTCTTGTTATGACATAATATATTATTAAAAACAAACACAATATTCAAATCATTTCATAGTGATATATTTTCTATTGAAAAATTTTCAAAATACAATTGATGATCATCTAATAAGTGTAAACAATCTTTTATATAATTTCAATATCATAAATTCTGATGGATTAAATTTAATAAAAGTTCAATCTTTCAATGTTTATCTATTTCTATTTTATTTTAATGTTGTTACATAAAATAGGAATAATATCTGAAAATATTGAACAGTAATTTTTATTAGTTAACTTCATTTTTGATGAAAACTAATTTGATTTATAATGAAACTTGTTTCTAGATTAACACAAAGCAAGGTTTTATTTAACATTTTATAAACGTTAAATATTCTATGAAATATATAATAAATTATTGAATTTTAATGACAAAATTTATTAGAGAATCATTTAATATTAATCGATAGATAAAAATTCTCAACTGAAATCAATATTAAATTCTAATCAAGAAATAAACGATTCTTCAATTGTTAAATTTGTATAGATTAGCATTGAGTGATGATTGACGCTAAAATTTTGAGATTTACTGTAAAATAAAGTATTGTCTGTTTTCGAAGAATTAAAAATTGACTATCTATCAAACATAGTAATAAATCAAAATTCAAATTTTTTTAAAAAAAGTAACTATTTATGTGAAAATAAATAAATTGTGCAAGAATTTTTTCGAAGTTGTTTATCATTTAATATAATAGAATTTTAAATAAATGAACAATTAGTGGAATAAATAATCTTAATATTTGTATAATATATTCGTTAGAAAAGTCTGATATCATTTTCCATATCAATAACAAAAAAAAGATACTGAGCTTTATTTTATTTTGCCACCTCTATAGAATATGAATTCTTATCAATATTTTATTGATAAGTATTATAAGTTTTATGATTTTTTTATTTTATATATTGAAAATCAATAATGAAGGCTATGTATTTATGTTGAGTTTTATTAATGGAATAAAACCTAAGAATAAACAATATTAGAAGTATATTTTGTATTAGATACTTATTTCTTCAGAAATTTTATTCAAAATGAAATGAAATAGATTTGTTTTTTAAATTAATCATTTTTCAATATAAAAACTTTTGAAAGATTTCACACAAATAGAATAATTTCATAGTGTTGAATTTTGTCATCAAGTTATTCTAAATCTAATTCATTTAGTTTTTTAAATGCAAAACAAAATTTGAATAATCTGGTAAATAGTTTTTGTAATTATTTTATTTATAACGTTGTAATCATTAAAAGTGAGGAAAACATTTTATTTTCATATGAACAATTTCTATTAGAAGTCATAATGCTAATAATAACTATCATATATTGATTCCATACTGATTTATTTTGAGATATCATTTATTGATATAAATCTATCGGATTTTAGGGAAAAAGAGATTTATGGTCATAACAAAGATAATCGTTGATCATGTCGAGTAAAAAAATAACAGTGTTTTATTCAAGAAGGAAAAAGTCGATCCTACCACCTTCAAGAATGAGTTTATCAGAGTGTACTGAAGCTTATCAAACTTCTATTACAATCGATCAGAATTTAATAAAAAAATCGCTCAAATTACTATAGCCTATACTGAAAAGAGAAACCAATATGGATATAAATAGATATAGAACTTAAGATCTCTGAAGTCACTTTTTCTTGATTATCTAAATTTCTGAAAGTCTATTTCGTTTTTGTTGGATTAATTTCTTTGAATCCAAATGTTTTCTAATGAATTCTAAGATTATTGATATAAGAAAAGGATTTATTTTTGTTCTTCATTACCATTCAAAAAATAAATGAAAATAAAATGAAGAATTAGCTATTATTTTAGCTTGCTTAAATAGAAGCATTGTTCAGTAGATTTATTTTTTTTGCTATTCCCTTTCATAAGATATATTCGTCAGAAAGTATTGAAATATATACTTGTTCGGTAAGACTACAACGAAACACAAAAATTAACAAAAATAATGAAAAGAAAAAATAAAGTTTTAGTCAATATCTTTGTATCTAAAAGCAAGAGTTGGTTTTTGCATTTCATAATTAAAGCCAATTGTTGGTGTCATTTTGACAATTTCATTCAGAACACATTCAATAAATTCTGTTGTTGTTGCTGTACCACCAATATCAGGAGTTTTTATTTTATGTTCTTGAATTGTATTTAAAACAGCATTTTTTATAACTGAACAATGTTTATCCAATCTAAAACACAAAAAAGATTCTAAATTTGTTTTTTCTCATCGAGAAAAATTGGATTAATTTACCCTAAGTATTTAAGCATATTGGCAGCAGCAAAAAGAATACCAGATGGATTTGCAATATTTTTTCCAGCAATACCTAAACCTGTATTTCTTGTACCTTGTTCAAAAATTGCATAATGATCTCCATAATTTGAACCAGCAACAAAACCTGAACCACCAACAAGACCAGCACATACATTTGATATTATATTTCCATATAAATTTGGCATAACCATAACATCAAATTGTGTTGGACGATTAACTAATTGCATACATGTGTTATCAACAATCATTGTATCAAATTTAATATTTGGATATTCAGCAGATATTTCACGACAACAATCAACAAATAAACCATCACTTAGTTTCCTATTTTAGAACAAAATACAAAAAAAAAACAAACAATAATAATGAATTATTTGATAAAACTAATTAGATTTGATTTACATTATATTTGCTTTATGAACAGCTGTTACTTTTTTTCTATTAGCATGTGTTGCAATTTCAAATGCAAAACGAGCAATTTTAAGAGATTTTGCTCGTGTTATAACTAAAAAAGAAAATTAAAGAAAAAATGAAGTTTATAGATAAAATAAATATTAAAACATACCTTTAAGACTTTCAACAACACCGGGAACTGACTTGAAAAAGAGAATAAATCAAGTTTAAATAGAATTAGAATTTTTTCAAAGAAAATTCTGTATAACTACCTCGTGTTCAAGTGAACTATATTCACCTTCCGTATTCTCGCGAATAACAAGTATATCGATGTCTGAATGGCGTGTTGGTACAACAGGACTTGTTTTACAACGAACCACATTAGCAAATAAATTAAGACGAGTACTAAAATATATTAATTCTAGTACTGTCTATAATAATAAATTCAAAAAAAAGATAAAGATTACCGTAGAAGAACATTAAGTGAATTTGTTGTATTTTGTGATGCAATATTACCTATTAAAGTTTAATATATATATAAATAATTAGGAATATAATATTTGGTCAATAAAATAAATGAAACGGTCAGTTTATTATTTATAAGCGGCAGTAGAAAAATAATTTATATTAATAAAAAAAAAAAAAGAGAAATTTAGTCAGTAAAAAATATATTTATGATCAGTAGAAAAACATCTTTTGTCAGTATAAAGTATACTTTAGCACAAGAAATAAAAATGTCTAGAAAGAACCATAGAAACATTGAGTAAAAAATCTATCAATTAGTACTAATCAAGGGAATGAACATTAAATTATTGTACTAATAGAGACGGTTTAACTTTTACTGATCGACCATGTTTTCTCTTTTCACTAATTGGAATTGTCTTTGCTGCTGATGGTGATTTGCAATATTGTAACCGTATATCCCTACACTGACAACGTGCTTACATATATAGTTTTTAAGAAACGCTGAACAGTTGTTACATTTCGATGTTTTCCAATGTGAATCATTGTCCATTTCTACATACCAAATATCAAATGATTTCTTGAATTGATTGAAAGTTCTAAATTTTTGTTGTTGCTTCTTTAATTCAAAATTTGTTTGTCTTTTTTTTATGAACTCCTTTATTTTCATTTTTTGTACAGTCTTTGTTCAATAATTTCTTCATCCGATGATGTATCGCTCTTATATTGAGAGACTTTTATTGCCTGCATCTGTAAATCTATTATTTGGTTCGCTTGATAATGATCGTTTATTATAAAAATTCGTGAATGTATATAGGTATTAGATATCTCCCTGGATGTGATAATATCGGATCGTGTTCTGAAAAACCAACAGAGGGAAAATTCAATCACTGAATAAAACGACGAAAAATTTCAAACAGAGAAGAAACATGTTTGTTTTTGACAGATGTCAAAGTTACAGAACTAAAGAAGAAAATATATACCACGTATCATCTGCTGATATAGTAAAAGAGAAGAAAAACAATTGAGGTGAACGATACTATGACACATTTTTATTTCTACACTTTCCTTTTAATTTAATTTACTGGTAATAAATTTTATTCACTGATCAATCATTAATTTTCTGACCATTCATTAAATTTACTGATTTTTCGAATTTTTTTTCATTTATTGAACATTTCATTTATTCTACTGACCACTTAAATGATAGCCTAAATAATTCTGTTTCGAAAGAACTAACCTTTGAGAGCTACTCCATTACGTTTAACAGCCATAACAGCTCTCTCAAACATTTCATCACTAGCTATATGACTTGACAATGGAATATCCTCAAAATCAATGGGTGCACGAACACATCTAAATTACTAATTTAATCATAAAATAAATTAAAAGAATTAATTTTTTTTACCGCATAGCAGCTTTAACATGTGCCATAAGTTCGGGTCCTACACCATCTCCATGTATTAATGTTACTGTATATTTACCACCGTAAGCTGTTCGCCAAGGTGTATCTAACTAAAACTCATACATAAACATATATCGCGACGAGATTTAAAATGCATACATTATTAGTCAAAGATCGTTGAAGTGGTACAAACGATGACAACACACGACGAGTATTGGTTTTTAGAATAGACTGCATTTTTTATTTGAAAACCTAAATACGCTATTTTTTTTTCACATAATTTTCAAAGCCAAAAAGAAAATGAAAGAACAATAACAAACAAATAAATCGGCAACGAATGAAAATCAATCATTCATTCTCTCGTTTTTTATTGGCCAGTAACAGACGTCTTCTTTAGAAAATGGCACAGATATCGCAGATTTACAACTAGAAAAACGTCAGTATTCATTACGATAAGTTATATGACTATTTAAAAAAAGAAAGAATTTTTTTCAGATCAATTAATCACGATAAGGTTTTCAATTTAAATATAAGTTAAGTAAAAGTTAGCATTGATCTGGTGATAAATATATTTTAGTATGCGAAATGTTTCACTATGATTTAATCACTAAAAGGAAAATTAATTATATTCATCTAACATTTAAGCTTCCTAGATTGGTAGTAATGAGAAAATCAAAGTACCTAGTTTAGCCAGATTTTTGGTAGGTCAAAATAAAATTTACAAATTTCCATAGCCAAAACCCGAATCCTAAATTATTTTATTTTCAGCTACCGAAAATCTGCGGATATCATTTGATAGAGCACATCGAGCTGTAGTTGGAACACGTTGTCATGATCGATGGTAGCCATAGTCATTTACAAAAAGATAAGTTTCGTTCGTATTTACAGCATAAATTTTCTAGCTGTGCAAAACAAAGTCTCAATATTATCATTGAAGTCTATAACATCAATAATATAATTAAAATCTCACAAAGTGGATGTTATCGTCTCCCTTTTCGAATGTACCACATTCGTTTTTTTTATCAGTAAATAATTAGTGTTGAATAGAGTCCATATTTGTCGATTACTGTCGTGAAATAAGAAATATAACATTTGTCTTCTTTTGATACAGATACATTTCAGGATAAATTTTGTTGATTACTTCTGAATCCTTGACGATTTTCAGCAACTACAATTTTATATCATTCAATGAGTCCCTTATATGATAAGGCTGAATACGATGGTTGTAAGAATCGAATGAGTAAAGATACAATAGTTTATTGCATCCTGTAAGAAGATATTACAATGTCTATTGATTACATGTTACTTTCATCGTCATTCATGTTATGCTATTAATAAATTACAATATTCACGTACAACAACTATAAATAACATAAAGAATAGTGCGATGAGAGAAAAGGAACACTAAAAGTATATGAATATAAGCAGAATAATGAGAACAATTTAAAATCGGTCAGAATATATTGAATACATAAACAAATAAAACTCTTTCAATCAGAAAAAAAAATCACTATATTCACGTATATATACGTATGAAACTTAAAAGTCTGTTATACGAGTTTGAAACGCCATACTCTATTATAATTCATTTCACTTACAAATAGATTAGTATCATTAATGCTTAATCTAATGTCCATAGCTCCGAATAATGATGTTGAGTAATTACTGGTTAATGCACCATTACCTGCTATAGTTACTCCACTTGTTGCTCCAGAACTCCAGCGTTGTACACGGTTGTTGCCTGAATCGGCAATGTAAATGGCATTAGTTATTTTCGACACGCATACAGAATATGGTAAATATAACTGCTGACTTCCTGATCCAATTCCATTTCCTCCGGCGACAGTGGTACCATTCGTTGACACACCCACAGTATAACGTTGAATTCGATGATTATTATAATCAGCAACATAAAGATATGATTTAACATCATCAAAATAGACACCATAAGGCATATTGAGCTGATAACTGCTACTTCCTGACACTCCAGTACCTGCTACATTGACAGCATTAGTGACATTTGGTGCAAATTTCATTACACGATGATTATTACAATCACAAAGATAAATATTTCCTTGTAAATCAACAAATAAACCAGCTATAGTAGAAAAACTATTAAGTGTACTTCCAGAAACTCCGCTTCCTGCAACTTTTACACCCATTGATGAATTTCTTTGCCAAAACATTATTCGAAAGTTATTACTATCAGCGACGTAGATATTTAATGATGCATCGACATGTAAACCTGTTGGTCCATTCAATTGATTGGCACTGTTACCTGATATTCCAGTACCAGCAACGATGGAACCCACTGAAGATCCTTCTGATAATTTAATTACTCTATTATTGCCATAATCAGCAATGTAAAGTGAATTGTCAACTCCTACTGCTAATCCTGTAGGAAAGTGAAGAGCACTAAGAGAACTTCCTCCCGTACCATTACCATAGCCAGCAACAGTAGTTGCAGTCTGCATTGATGCCACTGTAAAATAAAAAGAAACAGTTATAAATTATATTATTTTGATTCTGTTAGTAAAATGAAAGCATATCGATTATATTTTAACAACTACGAGCGTCCTTTATTGAAGATAATATAGATAAATTTATAGGATACTCTACTTTTCTGAGAATAGATATAGCACTGAACGACTTTGATTTTTATTGAAAACTAGTCTCACAAATATGATTAAATTTTTGTTTACTATCATTAATAATATCAATAGTTTACTAATTATAGTTTCTCATTGGAATTAACAATACTTACGGCCACATTGTTGACGCGGTAAACATGTATAATTTAGATCTAGACGACATTCTGCATTAATAATACAATTAGCTCCAAGTAATTTTTGAATTTGACAAATAGATCCATCAAAATATGTATGTGCGTGACATTGACAAGTACCATTCACACATGTCAAATATCGACTTTTTTGACAAAATGAACATGATTGTCCTCGGCTAGCAAATTGTTCTGGATACAATTTGATTGATCCGACGCGAGATGAAGAAGATGAAGAAGCAACAATTGAACCGCTATTAGTTATATCACCTTCAAAGATACGACAACGATGTGATTGATGATCAAAATCGAAAATGTAACAAAATGTTGTTGAATGACATATTTGAAAACAAGAAATCAATGATTGAGCAATGGTGTCGAACAACAAAAGAGTTTCGTGGTCAATAGAAGAGAATTCGAAACCTTTGCTGGACATATTCGCTGATGATTGCCAACCAACAGAAATACTTTGAAGATGAGATAATCTCAAAATGCATCCGATCAACATAAGAGAACTGAAGAGAAAATTGGATATGATTATCTGCATTCTAAAGAAAAGTAAGGATAAACTGATATGATGTTTCCAATTTAAAAATGAGAAATTATATGCATTGTCCCATTGAACAATGTTGTCAATTCAGAGAGAAACGATCACTCTCGTATATACAAAATCTTCAACATCATTCATTCCTTTTTTGAAAAAAACATTGTAACATACCACTAAGCAAACGTTTCTTTATCTCAGCTTATATAAAAAGAGCTGCTTACAGAGTTTTCACTCGAATGAAATGACTTCGATAGTGATTAGTAGCTCAATTAGTCGAAATGAATCTTTCATATTTCAAGACAAAAGTGACTAGATGTCCTATGCTTTCTATTGCGAACGATTTTAGATGAAAAGAAGTATCTATTCAAACTGACCTCAATATTTGAATATAGTATATGCTGTTCGGTCGCTTGCTAAGGAACTAAATTGGCCCTAATTAATATCAAGCTATTGAGTGTGCAGACAGTATTTCTTATTTATTAATATAGTACTTTAACTTAAATTTCATACGTGTTTTTTCTAAATGGTTATACAAACTGCTTGATTGTAATTGATGTAGCGATACTAAAAAGCTTTCAAAAATGAAAAATAGTTTTTCAAAAAAAAAAACTATAATGAATGCTTTTAGTAATAAGCATCCTTCTTATCGACGAGCTGTCATCTCTTAACTACTATTTTGCTCTTCTATAGTTATTCTATACCTAAAAAAAATATTAAAACAGAAAATAAAGAAAAGAAAAAAATTATTTTCCTACAACTTTTCTTATCTTTTGCTATGTATCTTAAAAAATGTGCAATTTAATATAAGTCTTAACAGAAATCTAAATATTTATATTTGAAATTAATGTTGATTTGATATCAATGAATGAATTTCATTCTTTGTAATTACATTTGTTTTTCTATGAAAAAAAATGTATCTATTGTTTCTTACTTTATAGTCATTATCATTGTCTCAACACTCTAAAACTAAGATGTCATCTCTGACTTCATTTTTGTACTCCATCATGTGTTTAACGCATATGGAGTTTATATTTTCTTCAAAGAACTCACATTCTCACTGTAGTACTCTATTTCAGATATGCATTTATTGAAAAACTTCAAAACAAAAATTATCAGACACTTATTGCTCTTTTTATGAATAATAAAAAATAAAACGAGAAAAAAAAACCGTCTTGAAAGATCTTCCAATTTGTAGGTAAAAAATAAAATGTCGTTTCACCTTAAGTTAATGAAATATGGTATGATAAAAATTAGATTTGGTGCTAATTCAAAGAATAATGTTCTAAATTGTTGTTGTCAAATGCTTTATCATAAACAATGGGAGAAATATCTTTTTATGGCAACATTTTTTATCAAGTCATAGTTACCGTTAAAAGAATGAAGAAAATTTTATTTAGTTTTCTTTTAATTTATTTGGTAGAAAAAAAAAATTGAAATACTAATTTGAAAAAAATTCTATCAAATCAAGGTGCGAACAAATCCAGGATAAACATAAGTGTAACATCTAGATAGAAAAAAAGTTCAAAACAAAAATCACTAGAGTTCATTAAGGTTTTAGAGTGTTGAATGTAGGTGTGAGTTCTCGCTTCACTAACACTCAAATTTAGATTCAAATTCACGCATTCTCATTCTGTAGTTGTAATTTGTTCAAGATTTTAATTTTCCCAGTAACATTCACACAGATAAAAAGAAACAGATCTTTTATTTATTTTAATTCGGAACAAATATTCTCAAAGATAAAACATTTATTAGTACTTTCATAGCTATTTTGTAATGATTGAGCATATTGGACTTTATAGTTATAATGGAAAATATCTGGCTGACATATCAATCTTCGGGAGCATAGATTATTGTTTGAATGTTGTTATTTTCTCTTGAACAATCAAAATATATATTTTGATTTACTAATTTGGATAAGTTTTCCCAAAAATCTACTTGGATACAAACGTAGATTTTACGCTAGAATTCACTAATGAAATTTCACACATCAACATGATATATGTGCAACAAGAATATATTCATTAATTTGTGAGTCGTTTTTTTTTATTTTCACACTAGCATTAATTTCATTTACAAGCGAAATTTTAACAAGTTCAACAATAGTGTCTATAAAATCTTGAGTGCAACTACTCTACGAGTCAACTAGTAAAGCTTCGAACTCTATTAAACCTTGATAAGATGTGTTTTCTTCGTAAACTTCTGATAAGTCTTTCGAATATGAGCGAAGACAAGTTGAGTGACTACTAGTGATAGTACTGATATAAAAAAGTCTAGCTTAATATTATTAAACTTACTAATCAATATTATTCTTAGTCATATAAGAAAATCGTTTGTAAGCAAACAACTGTAATAATCAATGTCTTCACCCTCAAATTCATCTGATTAACTAGTAGTGTTTCCATAATGTATAAGTCACTGTTATCGATGATAGTTGACTTGTAGATAGCTTAGTTTGACAATAAATATGGATCAAATGGTAATCATAGTAGCTAATATCTCTATTGAAACTTTTGATTAACTCTTTTTCAGTGAAAAGTGTGTGTCCTAATTAATATAGAGTGATAGTCATTCTAATAAAGTATTAAATAAATCCATACACGTATGATGAAGATTCTGCGAAATAGAAAAGATAACACAGTATTTATGTTTAACAAAAGATTTGAAAATTTGTTCTTTAAAAAAAAAAAATAAAGTTTTTCTAAATCATTATGTTGATAAATATATTTATACATATAAATATCGGCGCTAATTTTGCAATGCTAATTATATCTTTTCTTTTTGTTTTGTTAATATAATGTCATTTTTAGCTAAAATCGATGCTCAAATGAATTATATTTTATTACTTATTAGACAAATAACGAAATCTTCTAAGAAAAAAATTCATAAATTATCTATCAAAGAATCTCTTTCGATTTTTACAGAAAATCATAAAAATGAAAATGTTATTTTATCTTTATCAACATCGAAAAATAATAATCAGAAAAAAAATCTATCAAATAACTCTCATTTAACATTGGAAGATAATCAAAGTGATTTAATAACATTTGAAAATTTTCCTTTTAGTCATATATGCAATCGTGATGTAGATAATATTTATTTATTTATTTATATTGAATAAGACAATTTTTTTTATTTAGATACGTCATTTACCGTTATTAAAACGAAACGATATTGATTTAGATCGTCTTCGTTCATGTTATATATTAACAATGACTGATTTAATCGGTCGTTATTTGATTCATAAAACACCTGAGGAATTTCGATATTTTTTAATTGAAAAAGTAAAATGTAGTCAATCATTTACAGATGAAATTATGCAATTGCTATATATATGGACACTACATAATTTACAAATTGGAAGAGGAACACGAACAACAACACTTAAACAATATTTGTAAATGGTTCTTTTCAAGACTATTTACGTTTCGATTTAATTTTTCATTTATCATAAAATCTTAAAAGTTAACTTCGTTTATTCACAACTTTTGAGTTTATTTGTAATGAATTTAAACATATTCTATCAATTCAGTTCATTTATTTTAGAAAATCTGAATGTCGTAACTAATCTATAAATTTCATTGTATCATAGATATATAATTCAAAATCTATTGATATTTAAATTTCTTTAAATTTCTATAAAGCTAGGTGTCGCAAATAAACTAGGATACCATAGTGTTTTTCTTACTTAAAATATCTTATTTATTACTTAATATAAAAATGTTAAACTTTTTTAAAATATAATAAAATAATATGAATTATAAATATAATTATAGGATTGGTTTAATATTCATTCAATTATCATTTTACAAAAGTTCTCTGTTCATATAATTGCACCATTAGATGTAATACTTTATTCAGTTTTAACAAATAAATTTTATCATAAAATTAAAACGAAATAATGGATGAATCTGGATTTCAAGCCGAATATGCTAAATCAGATCGATCAACATGTAAAGGATGTTACTCAACCATAGCCAAAGATACACTTCGACTTGCTATTATGGTTCAATCACCAAGTTTTGATGGAAAAGTCTCACATTTGAATATTCTTTTATATGAAAAAAAAGAAAAATACATAATTTATTATTTAGATTCCAACTTGGTATCATATGGGATGTTTTTTTAAAAAAGTCAAACCAGCTGATCCACAAATAATAAAAGGTTTTGATAATCTTCGTTGGGATGATCAAGAAAAAATTCGTAAAAAAATTGATGGAACATCAAAAAATGAATCAAGTAAATAAATATTCAAAAAACAAAAAAAACAAAAACTCCTTCTTCCTTATAGATGATAAATCAGGTGAAACAGAAAGTGATTCAAAAAATTTCAATGCTGAATATGCTCGATCAAATCGAAGTACATGTCATGGTTGTAACATTAGAATTGAAAAAGATCTTGTTCGTTTATCAAAAAAAGTTTCAACAAATCATCATCATTCATTAACTGATCAATGGTATCATATTGATTGTTTTAAAGAACATAAAGATGAATTACAATTTAATGGAACTGCTGAAACGTTTGTTACTTTTTTTGTTTTTTGAAAAAATTTTCTTTCTATTTTATTTTTATATATTTTAGATTTTTGGGTTTTAATGAACTTAATAAAGAAGATCAAACTGAATTGAAAAAAAAATTTGGTTCATTAACTACTAATAGAAAACGTAAAGGTGATAAAATAGAAAATTCAATAAATGAAAATAGTGATGTAACAAAAGCAAAACAATCAAAAACAGAAATTAATAATGATTTGACATCTGTTGAAGATGAAAAACGACAAAGAAAAGTATTTTGTTTTTTTTTTCAAATTTTTATTTTTTTTTCTTTGTTTATAAAGGAACAAAGTGAATTACTTTGGAAATATAAAGATGCTTTAAGAAGAGAAGTACCAAATGATGTTTTAAAAGAATTACTTGAACATAATCAACAAAAACTTGTTACTGGAGAATCAAATGTAATGTTAATTTTTGTTTTTAATATTTAATTTATTTTGCAAATTTTTAGTTAATTGAAACAGTTGCAGATTGTATGGCATTTGGTGCATTAGAACATTGTTCTGAATGTGGAGGATTTCTTATTTTTAAGTAAAAAATTTTAAAATATCTTTTATGAATATATTTTAATTTTTTCTATATTCTAGTCATCATTGTTATCGTTGTACAGGTGATGTTACAGAATGGACAAAATGTACTTATACAACAAGAACACCAACGAGAAAACCATTTAATATACCTGATGATATTAAAACAGAATATGAAGCTTTGTAAATATTTTTTTTCTTCATATTGAAATTTTGTTTGTCTTTTTCTTTCTTTAGTAAAACATATAAATATAAAAAACGTGATCGAATTTTAGCACCAGTTATCGAAAAACAAATGACGATTCCTAAAACATCTGAAGTTCCACCAATTATTCAAGAGTAAGTTTCGGTTTTTTTTTGTTCTTATTAATTAGAATAGAATTTTAAAATTTTAATTCATTTAAAGTGTTTTAAAATAATTTTCTATCAAAAAAATGTTTGTCTTTCTTAATGAAATTTATGATCTCTCTAATGCTCATTTACTTTTTGTTTTATCATAAAGGAAAAGAAAAATTTTTCGTTCGAAATAAATTTCTTAAAAACTTGATCAATGAAGAATTCATATTTCATTGAATTATTATTTCAATAACTTAACATTGTTATCAAAGATAACAAATTGCACTTTGTATTCTTTATTTTATTTAAGATTTTTCTATTGAAAATCAGCTTGAAATTGTACTTATAATCATTTCTCAAGATAATAACTATGAACTAGAGGAATGAATATGGATCTCCGGAAAGATATAAATATCTCTTCACTCCTTCATTGAACATTAAAAACGAGAATATTCGAAACATACTAATTTATATCAAATCCATGAGACGAACAGTATATATGATTATTATATCTTACAGAATCCATTCTTAAATATTAGAAGTTAGAAAAGTACATTTAGATAATGAAAATGATTGCTATGGAGGAATGAAAAATCGAAGTAAGGCATTTTTATCGATATCTTTAAGGCAAATACCGATAACTCTTTTTTTTTACGTAATATAATGCTTGTGTAAATTCTTAATAATCATTTTAGACCAACATATGATTCAAGTTTACCACTTTCTGGTTATGTTATATCATCAGCTGGTCGTTTATCAAGTTCTATTGCAACTATTCAAAAAGAAGTTGAACGATTAGGTGGAACATATTCATCAAAAATTGATGAAAATGTTGGAATTGTTATTAGTTCAAAAGGTAATTTTTACATTGATTTATTTTTGTTTTTAATTTATTTTTTTTTAATAAAAAGATGAAATTCAAAAAAAGAGTAAAAAACTTCAAGATGCTGAAAAATTAAATATTCACATTGTCTCAGAAGAATTTATAAATGAAATAAAAAATGATCGTCCATCAATAATAATGGAAAAATGTAAAATTTCAACATGGGGAATATTACCACATGTTCGAAAACAAACTAAAGTAGATGAAGAAGCTAAAATTAAATCTGGACAACAAACATCAAACAAATCTGATTGTAAATTTTTAATCAAACAAATCAATGGAAAGATTTTCTATTCTATTTTTTTCATTTTTTAAGCTCGATTAAAAAAATCTGTACCAGATAAAGTTCAATTGAAATTAAAAGATGGAATTGCTGTTGATCCTGATTCAGGTTTTATATTTTTTGAAAAATATGCATAATCAAACAAAAAAAAAAAATTTATTTTTCTTTAAAAAGGACTTGAAGATACTTGTCATGTTCTTAAAGATACTGAAACTGGTGATATATATACTGCTGTTCTTGGTCTTGTTGATATAATACGTGGAACTAATTCTTTTTATAAAATGCAATTACTCGAATCTGATAATGGTCGACAATGGTTTGTCTTTCGAGCATGATAAGTTTATTTTTTTTTCTTATTTTATTTTCTTCTAATTATATTTTATTTTTTTTTACGGGTCGAACAGGTACAGAATATCGTGGAGATAAAGTTGATGAATATAGTCGACGAAAAGATGCCATAGATGCATATCATGCATTATTTCTTGATAAAACAGGTAATCAATGGTTAGATAGAAAAAATTTTCAAAAATTACCAAATAAACATTATCCACTTGAAATTGATTATGGACAACATGCTGATAGTGATCAAATGAAAAAAATACTTGAAAGTGCAAATTTAAATATTCATTCAAAATTATCAAATTCAGTTCAAGAACTTATTAAAATGATATTTAATGTTGAAAATATGCAACAAGCATTATTATCATTTGATATTGATTTAAATAAAATGCCATTAGGAAAATTATCAAAAAATCAATTAGATAAAGCATATCAAATTTTAACAGAATTACAAACATTAATTACTAGTGGAATTACAACATCAAAAACAGCTATTATTGATGCAAGTAATCGATTTTATACTTGTAAGTATTCATATATAGGATTTAATCAATTTTTGGAGTTTTTCTTTTTTTGAATTCATTCGTAAGTGACAGAATTGAATCTAAGACAAATATCATCTTAACGTATGAATTTTAAACAATTGATTATAACTTTTATTTGATTTTTGATCAAAAAAAATTTAAATATTGAGTTTTCTATATGATAAAATAAATTCTATAGAAAAATTAGTATTATGCGTGCTAACAAAATGAATGCTACTAATGATTATAGACAACAGGAATATAACGAATTCAAATAAATCGTTTACTTCGAAAACAAGTCATTTAGTTTAAATAATATCAATCAAATACTATTAGAAGTTTATAGATTTCGGATATTTTTAAGCTTTTGTTTCTTTTTGAGATATTAAAAATTGTCTCTTTGCAGTTAATTTTACTTTCTTTTATTAATTAAATCAAGTCGAAAAAAGAATCTCAATATACAAATTTAATAGATATCTAATAGAAACATCATATAATATAGAAATGTTGTTTATGAACTAAAAACTATTAATCTTATTAATTTAAATTTAATTTTAGTAATTCCACATGCTTGTGGTCTTGGTTCATTACCATTACTTGATAATGTTGAATTAATAAAAACTAAAACTGAAATGATTGATAATTTACGTGAAATTGAAATAGCTTATTCAATGTTAGATCAATCAAATAATACAATAGATAGTAGTGAACATCCAATAGATGTACATTATAAAAAATTAAAATGTGATCTTGAACCAGTTGATCATAATTCAGATGAATTTAAACTTATTGAACAATATATGATTAAAACTCATGCTAAAACTCATGATCAATATACATTAAAATTACGTGAATTATTTAAAACAAAACGTGATGGAGAATTTGATAGATTTAAAAAATTTCAAAAACTTGATAATCATCAATTATTATGGCATGGTTCACGAACAACTAATTTTGCTGGTATTCTTAGTCAAGGTTTACGTATTGCACCACCTGAAGCACCTGTGGTAAGTTTAATAACTTGTTTTTTCTTTTTCTAATTAATTTTAATAATAATTATATTTTAGACTGGTTATATGTTTGGTAAAGGTGTTTATTTTGCTGATATGGTTTCAAAAAGTGGTAAGTTTAGTTTCTTTTTTGATTTATTTAAAATTTAATCTAAAATAAATAATTTAGCAAATTATTGTTGGACATCAAAAACATCTCCTGAAGGATTAATGCTTTTATGTGAAGTTGCACTTGGTAAAATGTATGAATGTTATAAAGCAACGAGTTTATCTGCATCAACTTTACCTAATGGTACTCATTCAACAAAAGGTTGTGGATCAACTATGCCAGATCCAAAAGGTTAAATTTAAAAAAAATATCTTAAATTAAATTTTTTTTTGTTTCTTCTTTTTATTAAATAGAATATTATCATACAAATGATGGTGTACTTATTCCAATGGGTCATGGAGTTTCATCAAATGTTCGACAAACTTCTTTAATGTATAATGAATATATTGTCTATGATACTGATCAAATTAATATGAAATATCTTTTGCGTCTTGATTTTCAATACAAATATTAATAAATAATTTCTTTTATTTTTCTCTAAGTTCTTTAAAAATACTAAACTCTTTATTTTTCTTATTGTTTGTGTTATGATAAAAAAAGAAAATCAGAGAAAAACAAAAAAAAATGTCACTATGAAAGAAAATCTATTCTTTTCTTTTGATTTATTTTTTACTATATTATTTTCTTTATTGTTGAATCATTGGTGAGAATTTATCTTTTGAATAAAACGATGAAAATGAATAATTACTTAGTTTTTTATCTTTTGGTTTTACAATCAACATCATTTCATGTGCTTTCGTCAATCATGTTATTAACAATAAACTTCAATTAAATCTATTGGAAAATAAATCCATCGATTTGATTTATATATCTTAAGTCATTCATAGAAATATTTTTTTTTCTATGTCAAGACAAAATCAGTAGCCTGATATATTGAAGCCTTTTTATGATTTTAAGAAATCTTAAAAGTTCGAATCGTAGATTAAAAGTGTTAACGACGTTCAATTAAACATAGGCAAAGTTAAATATGTCTAGTATTGGCCAAACCTAAATTAAAACGTGATTAGTAATAATTTATATGAGCCATTGATCTTAAACTTAACAGAACTAATTGTATAGTTTTTCTGTTGTTGATGAAATAATTGTTTATCGATAATTCTGAATGATCAGATTAATTATTTGCTAGAAAATACATTGTCTCTCAGTGTATGGTTTTTTCATCTCAAAATTTCTGCCATTACAAACTTAATTCATTAGTTTGTTTTAATTTCGAGAGATTTTGAAATACAAACGGAAGAACCTAGTGGTAAAAAACGTAATGACAAGCAACTAGAAAAGAACATACCTGAAAACTGGTGATAAATGTTGACAATTTTCAAAGATCTATTTTTCTGTTTCTCTAATGATAACCTCAATTTTCAGCAAATGCTTATGGAAATAGCGGCTAACTTATTATCACATTTGTAGTTGAGATATCTTCAAAGTTTGGTGACAATCGTTGACGTTTCAACTGGCACCTCTATTTGTTGCAATATCGTTTTTGAAAAAATTTTATTTTCGTCAAATTAACAAATCTTAGTTCGATAGATATTTTATGGAAAATCGTGACAAATATGAAAAAACTACTCTAAAACTAAATCTAGAAAATATACACTCATTCACATTTTTTAACAGAAATAATGTAATATCGAGCATTGAAAACAAATAAATTTATATTTTATTATTATTGCATGAAGATAAAAATATCTATTTAAGTTTTAATAAAATTTAAATGAAACACTATTTCATTTTGTATAAATGTGCAGTTAGAATACATCATCACATTCAATTAAACTATCATGAACATCAATCAGGATAAAGACACGACTTATCACTTTAGTAAGATGCTTATTAAAAGTATGATATTCGTCTGAAATTCATTTTATTTTCTATGGTATATTTTGAATCTTTTCTTGGTCAAATAAAATGTTCTGTAAGATATCATTGGATAAATAAATTTAACCAATAAAATCTCTATGACCCATATAGAGGTTTGTTTTTCTTCTTGTTCTATTCGATATGAAGATCACATTATTATTATTATTTTTTATTTTTATTTCGTAATTTTTGTTTTAGTAAACTAAAATATTGTATATTTAGATCATCATCATGCCTAAATCTAAACGATTACAACGTATAACAATATCAAAATCATCAAAAAAATTAAAAACAAATCGTGGTCTTGAATTAAAACAAGAATTAGTTAAAAAAATTCGTTCACGTCTTGATCAATGTTCACATTTATTTGTTGTTCGTCTTTATAATGAACGTACAGAAAAATTACAAACAGTTCGTGCACATTTTCCACCATCTGAATCATCATATTTTTTCTTTGGAAAAAATCGTGTTATGCAACTTGCTTTAGGACGAACACCTGCAACTGAATATTTACCATCATTATCAAAAATATCTCCTTATCTTGTTGGAAAAGTTGGTTTAATGTTAACAAATCGATCACCACAAGAAGTTTTAGAATATTTTAATCAATTAGAAATGGAAGATTATGCAAGAGCAGGAAATCATGTTAAAGAAACTGTAACTATTGATGAAGGATCATTAGATGGTTTTCAACATACAATGGAACCATTATTAAGATCATTAGGTTTAATGACAACTTTAAAAAAAGGTATTATTCATTTACTTAAACCATTTATTATTTGTTCAAAAGGTGATGTTTTAACACCTGAACAAGCTAAATTATTAAAATTATTTCAACGTCCTTTAGCACAATTTAAAATAAAAGTTAAAGTTCATTGGAATAAACAAAATGAACAAGTTCAAGTTTTTGATTTACATGATGAAGATGAAGATGATGATGATGATCAACAAGCAGAAGAAATGATTGAACAAGATGATGAAAATTAATTTTTTCTTTTCTTTTTGTTCCTTTGTTATTTCAAACGAATCTATTAAAATCTTCTGCTAAAAACCATCATAATGATGGTTTTGTACTGTTTTGAAATATTCATTTTTTTTAAAAATCAATCATTTATTTTTAAACAAAATTTTTCATCAAAAAGGATCATTTAAGTAAAAAAAAAATCTCAGACATATTTATGACAAAAGAAACCTTTCATCAGCAAGCTAAAACAAAATTTAAAATATTAGCTATTTATGATATGCGCTCACTGACATTCTCAACTGCCAAAGTATTTATGGGACATGAAATAGGTTCCCAATTTAGATTTTCACTAGAATTTCTATTTCATTTTACGTCATTATTGAATTACAACAAAAAAAAACGATCTTTACAGCATGAAAAAAACTTCTGAGAGACGGTCCACGATACCACTGGTTTCAAATATATGGGCAAGTTGAGTCTAAATTTTGATATGTGAAAAATTCTTTGTTTACATTTGAAAAGTAATTTTTTCTTGTTATAACCTCGATCGACTCGTTCCATACAAGAACTAAGATATATAATATAAAATAAATCAGGATAAAATTTTCGAATTAGAATATCGCCATCAGTGCATATCATCGACAGTTCACATTTTAAACTTGTCAACATACTGAACAATCTTTCATTTACAGAACAATGCCTGTGATTGTTGGAAAATAATCTAGTTAGATAACAGATACCATTTATATTCAGATGGTGAAAAATTATGTATAAACAATTGTCGAAATTTCTTATAAGTATTAGTTAACTGAATTTTATTGCTTGTCAGATTTTTCTTTCGAATATGATAAAATTTCTATGAAATACAAAAGTTAAAGTAAATTCATAAAGGTTTTAACAATGAGTTCTATCTATTACTTTGGAAAATAAGTTTTGAACATTTTTTTCGTTTATCAAAATATTTTTTTTCGACAAACATGTGCAACATCAATCAACAATATAACTACTATTGTTTTCGACAACTTTCAACTATCATATTCAATTACAAGTGTGTAGAAGCTAACTGTTTATGATTCGAAAAAAGCCAGTGAAACCAGAGTTGAATTCACAGATACTTACGAAGAGATCGGAACAAATGATAATTTCATGCCGTTAGTTTTGATGACTACAAGGAGTGCGCAAGAACCTTCTATCTCAACTGTTTGATTGTTTCTCAAGTCAACTTTGCCACATGAGATTGATTATTGTCAGGAAGAATAATAACGTCTTTTTGACACTATACGATTATCATTTGTTTCAACGTCTTTGCAACAAACAATTTGAAGATTTGTGTTAGCGAAAACCTGATCTCACTACTTTTCTCCAATCACAATCGCTAGTGCCTAGAAACGTGATATTGAAATATTGTCAGGAACATAGACAAACATTGTCAAGAACGATGACCATTAGATTGATGATGGATGTTGAAAAGTAATAAAGACAAAATCATGATATCAAGAATGTCAGACGAATAAACGATTAATCAGAGAAAAGAGGATTAAGGTGTATGTCATAAGAATTCACTGTAACAAATGGTCAAGATACAAAGATTATATCGACCTTCTAATAAGACTTCTTATATTTAAGCTTGTTGATTGTCGTTCTATGTCTGTCTGTAACTCTTCATTTACGTAGGAGTATAATTACTGGTCTTCATGTTGACACAGATTTACTCAAAGCCTTTAACAATAATTGAATGTAAAAGCTGTAGAAAAGTGCGGCATACAACCGATTACAGAGTATACGCTAGCAAAACGCAGAATGAATTATAAGATTCTAATATTTTTTATAATTGTTATTTTAAATGGCGAATCACATGCAGATCCAAGTATTTCTCACTATGGTTTACCTATTGGAACAGTCAGTCTTTTCGCTGGAATACATATACCAGCGAATTGGCTGCGATGGGTTGCTTCGAACATATCTCGAACAACGTATTCCAAGTTGTTTACCATCATCGGTACATTATATGGTATGTGGGAGATCACGTTAAGACATTTAGTTTACCTGACTTTTGTGACCACTTTCCATTTGGCATTGAGAAAAGACAAAGATCCAGCATCAAAACTGGTGGAGACTCTAAGCACGTATTGACAGAAGATGAGCTTCGTGAACATCAACAGGATATAGGAACATTTCACTTATCAAGCGATGGTGTGGGTGTGGGTGTGGATGTGAGTGTGGGTGGGTGTGGATGAAGAGAAGGCACACACCTACAGCAGCATCCACGCTCCGCCCACACACACCCACACACCTACACCACACCCACACATCCCACACCCTCTAGGCTCAAACCCAGACCTACATACACATTCCACCTTAATCAACATCACGCATATTAGATTATTAATTTTAGATATGTATTAATTATTGAACCTGACAAGAATGCTATTTGCATATATTGAAAAATATAACTGTCAACTAAGCATCGATTTATTATTAACTTTTGTAAGATCTTTTTAATATGCTGACGATAATCTGTTTATCGGCGATGTTATAATAATACTGACAATCAACTGACGTTTATCATTAGTCTTTTTGTTGTAATCTCGCTTCTTTAAACAATTAAGGCTCAATAACTTCGTCGATATCCTCTTCTTGTAACATAATAATTTTGTGTTCTTGTCTTAAGACGACGGTTGTGGGTAATTTTGATATAATTTTAATACTCTTCCACAGATTTATTTATTACAATTTAAGTGACGTTTCGTCTTTCGAAAAAACACCTTTGAAACGTACACAATAAAATAAAATGTGCAAATGCACTGATTACAGAAAAAGGGGAGAAAAGTAGAAAAGTAAACAAACTTAAAGCGGAATAGGCTGTTTATTTATTTTAGTATAACTTTGATAGTGATACGAAAAGGATCAAACCTATCTACTCATTATTATTATCGTCTTGTTTTCCGTATCGCTATCAGAATTATACTAAAGTAAATTAATAGCCTATTCTACTTTGAATATGTTCTGTTCATTTTCTTCTTCTGCAATTAATTAGCTTGTACAATTTATTTTATTATGTAAGTTTGAAAAAGTCTTCTTCGAAAGACGAAATATCATTTAAATTCTAATAAATAAATTTGCGACGGAGTATTAAAATTATGTCAAAATAATAATTTCGTCTTCGAGGTCCGAAAGAAATACTAGAAGTATGAAACTAATGAGCAATTCCATCAAGCAAAATGTATTACTAACTTACAGATTGGTACTTAGAAATTAATCGTGAACTAAACGTTAAGTCATTACATCATCTTATAGTCAGTGATAATTTAATGAGATTCGCTGAAAAACTTTTATGACAATTAAAGTTGAACAATAATGCCATCGATATTCCCTTCTTAATACGTAATTTTGATCAACAACTTCAATGACATTTTGTTATTATTAATTTACATTAACATGAACACTGATCTTCCTTTGTTACATTCCTGATGGTACCAAATAGCAAAAAAGAAACTCATTCCATTGAAGCAACTTATTAACTCTAACTAAGAACTTGATCTTCATGCGAAAATTATAATATATTGCTCTAGCAGATTAATAATCATTTCAGCTTGTTTCTCTATTTCCTGATGAAACTTTCAAATTACAAGTTATCTAAAATTTAAATCATTATGCTCAACAGCTGCCATGAAAAAATTAACCATCAACTAGGCATCGAATTATTCATACGTAAATGTTGAGCCACCTTAAAATTATTCCGGCGACTACGTTTGCTAACAACTAAAATGAACACATTCCATTGGAAGTAACAGGTGTCGCACAAAGAATTACAGTGTTTGCATTTTTGAATTTTATCCTTTATGAGTCTTTTTATTAAAACACTTTTTTAATCCAAAGATAACGCTTGAAATTCTCAACATAACCATATATGAGTAAACTCAGAAACTATTTTAGATATATTAGAAAAAGATGAAAAGTAAAAACATACAAAAAGCTGCGAAAAGTAACGGGTTAGGCTTAATCAATGGCGGTGTTATACATCTCATGTTTTCAACACTTCGTCCTATTGAAAAACAAAATGTATAAAAAGATGCAACTTGAAAAGCTTTACAATTTACATAAGACTGCTTATTTTATATCTGCACTTTTTATTTTCAAAACGAACAAAATTTTCAGCGATCGAATTTTGACCGTGCAAAAATGATTTTTGTTCTGTACAAGATGAATTCGTTTTTTTCTTATTTCGTCTTTTTCTTATTTGTTCTTTATAAATTGTAGAGATTTTCATGCTGCGTTTTGTGGTGTATTTTATTGATTTTCTAATAAAGTGGTAGATCAGGCAACAAGAAGATAAAAGAAGAAAAAAAGAATTCATCTTGTACGAAAAAAGTATCATTTCCAACAGGTGGAAATTTGTTCACTCAAAATTTTGTTTGTTTTGAAAATAAAAAGTGCAGATATAAAATAAGCAGTCGTATGTTAATTGTAGACCTTTTCAAGCTGCATCTTTTGGTACATTTTGTTTTTCAATAGGACGAAGAGTTTAAAACATGAGATGTAAAACACGGTCATTCACTAAGCCTAACCCGTTACTTTTCGCAGGTTTTTGTATATTTTTACTTTTCATCTTTTTTAAATATATCTAAAATTGTTTTTGGGCTTGTTCATACATGGTTTTGTAGAGAAATTCAAGTGCTATCTTTTAATAAAAAACGTGTTTTTATCAAAGGGGTCATAAAGGATAAAATTCGAAAATACAAACGGTATAATTCTTTATGCACCACCGATTATTTGCGATTCGTTTGCATTAGCTTTAATAAATTAGAGACATTGTACGATAGGGATGACCCAAATAACGGACCACGTGCTCAATTGATATCACGGATTTCAATGAAATTTTCCCTGTACGTGGCCCTAAATGAGATATAAAATCGCCTAAATTCTTTTTTCTTCTCAAATATTAACCCTTTTGAGATATTGAAATCATAGTAGAGGCATGCTCACCTCACACCCTCACCCTCCTTTAGGTTTTTTTTACGGATGCCATGTACGCCGGTTATATTTTCTGGAGAACATGATCTGCTTCTGCATGTAAACGACTGAATTCCGGTATGTTTGTATTCGAATACGCTATAGTTCCTTGATCATGTTGCTTCTGGCATGGTAATTCTCCGATAGAAATACTGCTTTCATCTACTGTGGTATTTTTCAGTAGGAACTAGACCGAATTATCAGGAGAAGTGACTATTTTCGCTGAATTCCTGTCGTATTTGAGTAATGGAATCATCAACCTAGGAAAAGCACCGTCGACAGCACTTGCTACTTCAATAATTTTGTAACTGTAGTGTCTTGCTTGTTTGCTTCATTGTTTGCTCCAATGTATCTTACAGAAAAATACTTCTATCTTTTGAATCGATGGTTCAACCGACAACTCGTGTAAGAAGAAACTATGGAACAAAACTGAAATACAGTCAACACAAACAATACTAACTTCCTATAGATTTGTATTCCTACGACTGATTTATTTATCGCATCTCCTTTTTTTAATAGTAAAGAAAATTATACTTGAAAGATGTGTCACGAGCAAGATGATTATCAGAACTCAACAAATGCTTAAATCCAAAAAGAAATGAAGCATAAGTATGATTACTCATTCTAAAGAAAAACGCTACGTGTCTTGCAAGAAAATGAAGTCATATACAGCCTAATTTAGACATAAGAAGCGTTTTATTTTTAGAAGCATGAATCAAATGGACACCAACGCGTTTTTACCTTTCTGTTGCACAGATGACATCGAAAAAATCCGCTAACTATTTCATGATTTAGTTTTTATTCTTATTTTTCTCAATGCATTGCTCTATTCATTCAATTTCCTATGTTGCATATCTGTAGCATTTTTCAACGCAATCTTACAAGATAATATTTTTCTTATATAATACTGGACTAAACTAGCCTTTATTCAGAGTACTTGGAGTTAAGTTGATCAAAGAGCTTCTTCCGGACACATTTATAGAGTTAAGCAGATTTTAGATACGGATTCGATTTCTAAAATTAGTTTTAAGATAGTTCCTTCTCTCAGTTATTGGTAACTTCTAATTTCTGAGTTTATCCACCGATTGTTTTTCGAGACATCATAGTTGACCTGTGATTGGGTAATTCTAGCAACAAAATATACACTAGCTACGAGAAGCAAAAATTAAAAGAATATTTTTCAGCACTTGTTTTTATTTTTATTCGTGTCATTTCCTTTCAAAATTAAATCAATAGTAGCACAAAAACTTGAGAAGATGTTCTGTTAGTTTTCGAGAAGTGAACCATTAGAGATTACGTTTTGGAATGAATTGAAATATCTGAAAATGTAAAATTTTAAAAAAGTTTGATCAACAGTAATTTTCTTAATATTTTTTCTTCATATCTAAGTTCATTTGTTTCTGAGTTGGTAGGTCATAGATTAGCTGAAGTTTTTACAGAAAGCTAATACTAGACGGCTACTTTATTGGATAAATCATCCAACAAAAAACAGATTAAGACGTGCTAGACTCTCAGAATTTCTGGATAATTCATTTCATTTTGTCTATACACTTCATAAATCTTGTATTTATAGATCATTAGCATTCTAAAAATTAAAACACTTAAACAACACGTGTCAAGCGTCTACAGTGCGTTTGTTTTGCTTGAATATGTAAATTGATCATTCGGTGACATTTAACAAGTTTCTAACTCGGACACTTGATGGATCTTTTCTTGAGCTATGTCAGGTGTATCTACAAGATATCTCAAGTGTCAATGTATGGCTGATTTTAGATATTCTAACAGAACAAGACAGTTGATTCGTCTAGTGACACCCATGATACTTCCATGGAAGTCACCATTTTGTATTACGTTTCCAATGCTGTATCCACCATGGATGGTCTAACTCCGGATCGATCACAATATGTTCATTATTACTAGGTATAAACATTTCTTCAGAAGCTAATAAAAGTAACGTTCTATACAGAATAATTTTCTGTATCCATAAGTGTCAATGGTATACTTGGTCTCTTGAATACTTTTAGATGGCACCACATGTATTTCCTTTGATGTTGATTCGGTTAGAACCGCAAATAGACTTTGTTTCGCTGTCAATAGTCTATCTCTGAAGGACTATACAAAATTATATTAGTTTTTGTTTTACATTTTTTTAGGAATCGTATCGATTTTATTCGATCGTTTTTTTATTTTGACTCCAAATGGTGATGTTCTTTTTTAATTTATCTTCAATAAATAAAATAAGACTAATAACATTTAATGTGATTATTTTGTTTTACTGTTACTTAAAATAAATTAAATAATTTGATTATTAAATTATTATTTTTCTATTTTAAAGTATAATGAGATAAATTAAATTAAGGAGACTCGTAGCGTTGATTTAAATTGAATTAATATCGAATCGCTTTTTTGTTTTTTTTTATTGTTTTTTTTAATAAAAACAATATAAAATAATTTTAATTTACTTTAATTACTTCATTCTTTTTACGATAAAATAAAATAAATTGAATCTATTTATTTTATTTTATTATCCAATAAAATAGAATGATTTAAACTAATAGAACCATTTAATTTGCTATAAATTAAGTAACAAGAAAATTAATGCAACTGTTTTATTTTATTCTATTCTGATTAAAATTAGATTTAATAGAATTATTTTGTGGAACTCACATATATTTTCGAGCAAAATGTTGAGTGTAAGTTTAAGGGGTAGATT
Source organism: Rotaria sp. Silwood1 (assembly GCA_905250075.1). Classification (NCBI taxonomy): domain Eukaryota; kingdom Metazoa; phylum Rotifera; class Eurotatoria; order Philodinida; family Philodinidae; genus Rotaria; species Rotaria sp. Silwood1. Next base: position 67,642 of record CAJNOP010000817.1, read on the forward strand.
TTTGCGGCTCCCCCCTCCTATGACAGGTATACTCCTCATTTCGAACAGGCACCCATTACAGACATCAGCGAGCAAGGAAAAAGAATTTAAACAAAAGCAATAATTTTTCACTTTACGTATTCTGTATTAGTAGAATCACTCGAAACGTCATACGTGAGTTCCACATTTTAGCCCTGAAGGGGCTGCGCTAACAAGCTTTATTTAAGTCAAAATAAAATTAATTTTCTTTCATTTAATTTGATTATAAATCGTTTGTTTAGGTATATATTTTTAATCATATTCATTTAAATACTCTTTTGATAAACTTATTTTGCACTCGTTTTGTTATTCGACACGAAAATAATAAAATAAGTTTATACTTTCTTTTCAAGCAAACATTAAATAGCCTAAAACTCCTGCATCATTGTAATAGAGAAACCAGAAGATTAAAATACACACAAGAATCTATAAATTTAATTTGATAAACTATAGAAAGGATTGATGAAAACATATCCATTTTATTTTTTCATCTTTCAGATGTAATGAGGCATTGTTTAGGGTAGTCTTGCTCAGGTGAATCATATAGTATTTTTATAAACCTTTATGTCCATAATGGAATTTGTTTTTATTGAGATCGATCGGGTAATCGAAATTTAACTGAATGCTCATGTCAAATGTAACATATATCTAACGACAGACTAATGACCTGTCGAAGATTTCGATATAAGTTTTCAAAGATAAATTTTTAGTGCAAAATTATTTTCTGTATAGTGATTTTAAATGAGACCATTTTTTACTTCTGTGACGCAGTTATAAAGAAGGCTTATTTAATTTTTCAATTATGATGAGTCGGGACAAATTTTTTCTGCTGTCTCTTTAGGCTAATTACTGGTTCGCTTTTTTTCATATTTTTTGCGCAGTGATATTATGCATTTGAGACATTATTTATATTCGAACTTAAATTAAGCAACTCATGGGGATTCTATAAATTATTCTTAAGACACTCAGAAATATAGTCTTATCTCCGATTATTACCATTGCTATTCTCTTTGACCAGCGACACTAAACTTTCTCACGAGCTATTTTCAGATTTATTTGATTCTAAAATTATATTTCAATCACTACGCCAATGGAAGAAACATCTGAATCGAATAAATTACAATCATCTGGTGAATCAATGACCTGGAAAGGAAAATTTTTTATAGAAGATTTGACAGATAATGACCAAGCAAATGATTTACAAGCATATTTAGAGAAATTTGGAACGATAAAAACGTTTAACCTTAACAAAGGTAGGAAGCTGTAATAATTGATCAATAAAGCTTTTCTTCTTTGTCTAATAGATGAATCTCGTTTCTATTTGGTATAACCCAGTCAGACAAGCAATAGAAAAAACGACGTTAAAATGTTGCGAAATTTTAACGAAAAAAAAGTCGTAAAAAGCGCACATTTTTTGGATTTTTTTTTCGTTAAAGGGGATCAGGCGTTTTATTTCGTTTAAAACTTTAACGCGTTAAAATGCGTTAAAATTGATATATGCGTTTTATTTCGTTCAAAACTTTACGCGTTAAAGTTTTGAACGAAATAAAACGCCTGATCCCCTTTAACGAAAAAAAAATCCAAAAAATGTGCGCTTTTTACGGTTTTTTTTTCGTTAAAATTTTGCAACATTTTAACGCCGTTCTGTTGTGTTTGTCTGACCAGGTACCTAACTATCTATCTAACTCCCTAACTATATATCTAACTATGTATCTAACTAACTATCTAACTATCTATCTATCTAACTACCTATCTACCTAACTATCTATCTATCTATCTATCTAACTGCCTATCTAACTATCTATCTACCTAACTATCTATGTATCTACCTAACTATTTATCTATCTAACTATCTACCTACCTAACCATATATCTAACTATCTAACTAGCTAACTATCTATCTAACTACCTATCTATCTATCTACCTAACTATCTATCTAACCATCTATCTATCCATGTAAAAAATTTCATCCAAAAAATTTACTACTAAGTACTTGCAATAATAGATTTTAAACAGAAAAAATACTTATAAGCGAATCTTTTTAAGTATTTTATAGTTTTTACTCAAAAACTACTATGAAGTAGTTTCCCTGTTTAAAATCCACTATTGAAAATGCTTAATAGTGTTTTCTTATACTTTTTTTACATGGTTATCTAACTACCTATATATCTATCTGAATAGCTGTCTACCTATCTGTCCAACTACCTATCAAACTATCTGTCTATCTATGTATCTAAGCACCTATCTAACCGCCTATCTAACTACTTAACCATATAACTATTCAACTACATATCTAACTATCTGTCTATCCATCTATTTATGTATCTAACCACCTATCTAACTACCTAACCATCTGACCATGGAGTTACCTATCTATCCAACTATCTAACTACGTATCTATCTGACGATCTATCTACCTGTATATCTAACTACCGATTTAGCTATCTATCTATATATGTATATATATAGGAACTCATCGGAAAATATAAACTTCCACATGCTCGAATATACCTTCTGATGAAATTTCTAAAGTCTATTCTGTTGTTTTTTTTCTATTTATTGATCTGAAGTTGATTTAGAATTTGGTTCAATTGTTTCTAAGAAAAATGGAAAATCTCATTATAGATGGCGCCACATTTTTTATTTTGCTCTATATTCAGAAAACACTAAGTAAAACCCAGAACAAAACTCAGATCAGTAAATAGTACAACAAAAGAATTTTCTAGTGAAATTTCAATCAAATCAAATGGATGTATATGCTAAAGTGCATTTTTGTTCAAATTAACACTTGAAGAATTCAGAAAAATGAAATATATATTGCAATATATGTATAAACAGGTGGATTATTTAAGTCGCCTTTTGTGGACTTAAAATATTTTCTCAGAGTGGCGATGAGATAATATCAAAACGATTCTAAATGAGAATTTTTGATACTTTATATTATTCTACAAACAAACTACAGCAAAGCTTAAATACACTATCAACAGCGGTCAGATAAATCAAACTCATAAAAATTGAATTTCATGTCAATGTCTTTATAGTGAACTTTTATTTTTCTTCGATTGTTTAAACGCAAAATATATTATGTTTAAATAGGTTCTAAAATTTTCCTATATTAATGGCAAAAAATGACTTGCATATGATTAGTTAAAACTGTCAGCTAATACGAAATTGTAGATTCAACTACAAAAAGAATGAAATAGAGAAAGAAACTATATTTTCTTGGATATGATGTATAACAAAATATTTTGTCTAGTCGGATAATAACTGGTAGATACAGTAAGATGCACAAAGACTTCTTTATCATTTCGATAAATAAAAATGCTATCTAACCAAGAAAACAAGCACATATTTATGTCTAAATCGACCTTATTTAGTCAGTACGATTTATTCTCTTAAAGATCATATAAATGTAATTTAAGTTTTGCTGTATTTATCGTAGACTTTTTTCTTTTAATAATATAAATAAATAAATATAAGTATGAAATTCTAGATCTATTCTTCATCATTTCTCAATCGTATAATTTTATATACTTGTTGACATTTAGGGTGTGAATGCGGGTGTGTCGGTGTGGAAGTGTGTTTTTAATTATACCCACACCCACCCTGAAACGGAATACATAAATGATTTCTTTATTTTTACGCAATTAAATAATCCACGAACCACTGTTTCGACTCACTATGATTCAATCAGAGAAAAAGTTGCATATCGATCAGGTGAAAATCTCAGTTCTGTTTAGGAATTCCATCTATTTCCAAATCGTCTAGAATCCACATAAAAACTCTTAAAATAGCTACTGTTTGTTACTGTTTTTCATTCGTGCCTCTTTTCTTTTCATTTTTCTATTATATATACTTGCTCAACTGTTTTATTTAATATCATTTAACTCTAGATTATTTATCATAGTAAGTATTATTTGCATACAAGGAAAATTAGTTTAAACATCTATCTGACACCACACGTATAATAGCATCAAATTTCACTTTCATGCAAAGGAATTTACAAACAAGTGACGCAATGCATAATGAGAACCTAGGTATTCTGATAGCTACACAAGAGCCAAATAATCCTGATCTGTTTCAGAAGTATACTTCATTCTTTTTTATGGTTCTTGAAAGCAATCACTTTTAACTCTCACAAAAAAATCTCAAAGCATATCCGATGCATTTAAATAAGTATAACTTATCTTAGAAAAGATTCTGGCTTTTTAATATTCTCAAGGAACCAGCTAAGTGGTTTGAAGACGTTTACTTGCCTAAAAAAAACAGAAATAGTTAATAACTGGTACACACAATAATAAAACCCGTTAAAAAAATACGCGTAAAAATGCGTGAATTTTGAATTATTAATGCATAAAAACTGAGAAAAAATCTACATATTTTAACGCTTGAATATTTTAACGCAATAAAACGCGTTCAAAAATCGTAAAAACGCCGTTTTTACGATAGGCTATCGTTAAAACGCCGTTTTAACGAAATTTTTACGCGTTTTAACGCGTTTTTTCAAGATGTTTGTCTGATTGGGAACTAACCATGTCACAGACTCAAGACTAGAGATTGACGGGATTATTAGCTTTTGGTCATGGTTATAGTGTTGACCATTCATGTCAGTCACAAAAAGTCTCTTAAGTGTATTAGTACCAATTGATAGAAAGTAGCTACCGATATCGGGCACTGCTAATATGCAAAAACACATTGACTTATGTTGTTGATGTTCTTCTTTACATGGTGAGCAAAATGAAAATAAAATAAACAAATGCATGGTGCTCTTGAAATCATTTACAAAAAAGAAAATAGTGCATCTTCACCGTATTATGAACAAATGAGCTAATTTCTTTTTCTGGATGATACAGAAGCTTTCAAGTTTTTATTCATAAGGTAGTAGTTTATTAACACTTTTGGAATCTAGTATTGTCTACATCAATACAAATTCGACCTTTTCTATCAGGCACTTTTATAATTTGCGAACAACAAAACATGCAAAGATAACCAAAAATTTATTGACAAGTCCTACTCTACCGATTTTTTTCTGCTGATCATTTTGATGTAAAACTTTTTCTCTTTTCATCAAGACATCTCGATACTAGGGCCCGACTAGTAGAAAACAGGGTATTGGTTCGGTTCGGGCTCTTTGATGTTTTATAGGATTTTGACTTCAAACTGTCATGTCTTTAAAAAAATAGAAAAACTCTTTTAATACAATTATCAGCAAAATGGATATGATAAAGTATGACTTGTCAATAGGCTTTTGAAGACATTTGTATTTGCTGTTAAGCATGCTTATCAGTATACTAGCAAACCTTAACCGTAGATGCTAGTATTTTCAGAGCTTTTCTGTGAAATAAAACTCGAGAGGATTCTGTGGAGTTCTTAAGAAATTAGATACGTTACCGACAACTCTAGCGTTGACAAAAACTGTTAAAAAATTAAGAATACGTGAATTTTGCATCAGATTATAGAAATCCAAAATCTGTAGCTTATTTTTGCGCGAAATGTAACTTTTTCTCTTTTAAATGAATAATAATAGCTTTGAGCAATACTATTAAATTTTTTTCTTGTGAATAAAACCTAGAAGATTTTCTTTATCAGCTAGAAACAAACAGTTCGTTTCATCATAAAATAGTTAAGATGTACATTTTTCTTTTTTCTAGGTGATTTCTTAGTCACTCCCATTTTCTACATTCGATAATGAACAAATCGAGTTTTGTTTCTCGCAAATTGCACGGATGAAATCCCAATTGCATTAACCGAACCTGTAACTCTTGATAATAAATCATTTGAGCATTTAACACATCAGGTATTATAAATCTCATGCAATATTTTCTTGCTTTCGATCACATACTCTACTCGAACCACTCAATGTCAGTACATCGAACCTAAGTACAACAAGATTTTACAGGAAGAGTACGAGTTAGTTTTCAATACAAATTATATGAAGCAGTAGAATGAGTGCCTGAAAGGTGAGAGGAAAATTTGGACAAAGTTCGATTCTAACGTTACACACTCATGATAAGTTGTATGAGTTGCACAAGACTAAAAACAGAAGTCATACGGCTACAGTTTAAAATTTGTCATGAAACACGTTGGCTACGGCTATGACATTTTTTGAAAAATCGGTTACGTTCCAGACTGTGGCCATGAATGATGGAGATCATGCTGATCTACACTCAAGAAGTACTTTTTTTAAAAGTTACTATACCTATACCAATGTTTCTTTCGCAATTCACAATCTAAGTTGTTTCATAACAGAAAGCTTATTCTTAGTCATAGATAAATCGTCAGCACCGCGTGGTGTTGCTCAATATCAAGAACCACAATCAGTCGACAATATGATGAAAAAAGAAAACCGTCCGCATATTCTGAACGGCCATGCTATTTATATTCATCGAGATTTACGAGTAACACCTAATTCGAAAAAGCTCAGAGCACAAAGAGACATACGTACACTATCTTTTGGTGTGAAGCCGCTACACATTCTACCAGAAGATGAATTAAAGCGTCACTTTGGTCAGTATGGTACAATCCTTGGAATCGAAAGAGCAGAAAAGGAGGTGAAAATCACCTATGACGAGTAAGATTTTGGATACTGTAAATCAAACCTTATTTTTAAAATGATCAATTTTAATTTAAGTTATGATCCTGTGGACAAAGCAATCCAAGACAATCCGCATACCTTTAATGATGTTGCATACTCCGTAGAAAAAGATTCAAATTCAGTCCCAGTTAATAATAATACAAATACATTGCAGACTTCAATGCCTGGTGAGTTTACGATTAGTTGAGGTGTACTTCCATTTTTCTGTCTTTAACTATAAGCTGAAAGCCATATGATAACGAACGTTTGTGCACATGCTTCCAGCTAAGAGAACTAAGGAACAACAGACTGATAAGTTCTTTAGGTGTGACTGATCTAGTGACACGTGCAGATCTTAGGCACTGTGATGAATCCAACGACAGGCAAATGTCCCTATCAAAACGACTCATAGAGTGACAGACGAATAACCATGACGGAGATGAGGACAAACGAAATAAAACATAGACCATGTGACGGAAGTGAGAATGAAAAGATAGATAAATAAGACAGAGATTTTTGAAGATGAACAGATGAAAGCGAAATTAAGACATCCCGATCTGCATAACGTTAATAGAGCAGTCAAAGAATTGATAATAGATGGTAAAAAGGCAATCAAATACTTTGTTTGCCATATACTATGTGCTACATTTTGTGATCGAGGCTCATTCTTATCTAGCAGCTTAGATTCTAGTTGAGTATCCAGCAAAAATATAGCTCAATTATGCTAGGGCAAAGCCTTAAACACAATGACTCTACTAAGAAGAGCGAGAAAGTTGCTTCTCGCTTCAATCTTTTTAGTTAACAACATTTGCTTGTAAGATGATAAAGTAGATATAAAAACTCATGTTGCGTACCTCTTTTTTTGAGTGCTGTGCTGAACTAAGGAATTCTCTCTCATTCAGTAAAACATCCTTTGGTTTTCACAGTACCAATATCTGAAAAATGTTAACGTTACATCTCCATCTAACTCCTGCAGCAGAAATACTACATTGTCATGATCACATCTCCTTGTGTTTTTTGATTATGTTTTTGAATCGAAAACTTTGAGTCAGTTGAGCAATGCTTCATATCGAAGAAATCTTGCGCAATGTGTTTGATATTTGCTCAAACTGTTAAAAATAAGTTCTCCAAATTAGTGTTTAATAGTCAGAGATTCACATATCTATTTTCAGGTCGTGAAAAGTATGTCATAGCTCTTTGAATTCATAATCTTCTTTAATATGAAGCGTTACTGAATTCGCCACAAAGTTTCATTTGAAAGATATTGTTAAAAAATATGAATAACAAGCATGGTGATGTTACATCTTGGTCTCAGGAGTTAGATAGGCAAACTGCGCAACAGAATTACCTATAAGCATAAATGTTCATGAACTTCGACGTTTTTACAATGCTTTGTCTCAAAAGCTGAATGTTGAAGATTTAATACAAGCCAAATTTTTTATACTATACCTAATTTCAGGCAGTTTGAATCCGACATTTCGTTTAGTGGTTATTGTTACTTGATTCATATTCTTTATGTTTTTGTTGGTATGTTTAAAATAGTTAATGCGCCGATATTTTCGAAAGTATTCGTCATGTGTTTTCCTTTTACTCTTGACTAAAAATGCCATTTTCATCTTTCTGGAGCTACATACTGATTTCGGATCCTTTGAGTTAAATGGAAAACCACTGATTCTTTCTGTCAAAAGTTCCATGAGTTCAGTGTAACATTAAGCTCTTCTCACCTAATATACAAATTAGAACAGCGGTACGTTGGCGAAAAAAAGACTATGCAAGAAGGAAACGCTAGGATTCGCTTAATGGAAATACGACGTATATTTTTGACGAGATCAAAATTAGAAAAGTGATACGTCTCTTAGCTTCATTATTCACAATCGATTGTCACTGTAATGAGTCTGTCAATAATTTCAAGCTTAAATTTATAGGAGTCTCTTAATTCAACGAAGTCAATGGTTAAGAGAGACGGAGGCGAAAATTGTTCCCAAATCAGACAACATTATTGATTTAACAACCAATTCTTTTTATAAAAAATGACATATGAAAATATACTTGAAAAGTAGAATTTTCGATATTGTTCTGAGGAAATTTTGTTTTAAAAGATCAACGATTCAAACAAAGTATTTTTATCTGATTCATATTTCCAACGAGTTGATGCCTAGTTTAGAAAAATTGAGTCAATTTACGCTTTACATGACTAATTTCAAAATAGGTCACTTGTACTTATCTAAGAGTAATATTTCACAAAGAAAACCAATTGTGTAGCCAAGTCAATTTAACATAATTTTCAATATCCACGACTATTTGGTTCATGTGTCCCAATGATCTTCATCCTCGTTATATAATAATAATGAAATTGCTTTAAAATAATTTTCACTTTTGTATTTTTGTAAATTATGCTTTCAAGAACAAACTCTAACAGAACATCGAAAAAGTGAATTCGAATTCGTGAATGCAAATAATAATGTATCCAATGTAGATTCACAAAGCTCAACAGGATCACTTGAGGATCCAAAAAAGTTATTAAACTCCGATGGAAGCCAGCGTAGTCAAAGTACAAACTCAATAACCACTCTAGATGATCGAGCATGTGGTAATGTCACTCGATTATTTGGTGATGCTATTAAAGATGTCAAAGAACAAGGTAAGAAGATTGAATGTATATTTTCTAAAATATAACGAACTACTAAATTCTGACATTAGCGTGTCGACTGTCAAAGTATTGCTCCCTTTCTGATAAATATTCACTAGAAATTCTTGTGAGTATATTATCAGTTTATTAATTGAACTACTTCTTCATAAAGTGTAGCTATTTTACGCACGATAAACTGATAGAAAAGTGTTGTAACTTTAATAATATTTACATTTTCTCTTTTTAAGCAAATTCTGATTTACCAAACGATGTTCCGATGGATTGGTCCTCTAAAAATTTACAATCAGGGGATGCTGGTGGCCAGGGTCAAGTACGCACAATATACTATAAAAACAACGAAGCACAAATAGCGGCAATAAAAATTTATTCAGTCGATGCTAAACCGAAAAAAAATAGCAAAGGACTAGAAGACTATTTGAAAGAACGAAGAATGCGTGCTCATCGCGAATTAGTCGCTTTAAAGGCATTAAAAGGTAAGTGTTTTCAGAAGTTTTTCTTCTCTATAGTTTCTCCATAAGTTATATATATATTTATGTTGCACTTGCTTAGGTATGAAAAATGTTAGTCAACTAACATCTTATACACAGGATAATACAAATATACCGGATAAACAAGAAGATGCAATAGCTGGAAATAAAATTTATTGGACAATTATCAATTATATTGATGGTTGCACTTTAGAACAGTTTATGGAAAAACACGAAAGCATGGGCTTGCTGAACGCTATTAGATTAACTCAAAAACTACTTTTAACTATTAAACAGATTCATGGCGTAGGTGTTGTGCATCGTGATATAAAACCAGCTAATCTATTAGTTGTTCACGACATGAATACTCTCATTGAAACAGCTGAAATTCATGTTATCGATTTTGGACTAGCATACATCGAAAATCGTGAAGATGACGTTGACTGGTCCGAATTTGAAGAAAAAGAGAAATTTCGGCAAACACACTTTGGTTGCACCTTAGGTAATGCGTTTTTTCGCGTTCCACAGCTGAATTCAGCGACATGGAAGGATAAAACAAAGAAAGAGCAGAATGTACTATTAAATGTTCGCCGTAGTCCTACAATCGATGCTTCAAGTGTTTGTGCGATACTATTTTGGCTCATAACTAATATTGAACCAGGACTTAAGCACCGTGATGAAGAGCATTTGGCACCCCATCAGCAAAAAGAAGCTGAAAATGACATTATGATTAAAATAGATCAAGCTGTGAACGAAAAAGGTATGTGTAATCATCGGTAAAAAGTCTTTTTAGTGAAAGCTTTTAGAACTAAATGTAGAATTTTATATTTATTACTAAGTTCCCTAGCATTGATCATGGGAAAAAAGGAAAGTTCGTTATTCTTATTTGAAATGTGCCTTCCTGAATTTATCGCTATTGTGAGCTCAATTCAGTGAGATAAGTTTTTGTCGACGGCTATATTTCATAAGTCGTACTGCGAGTCATTCTCCCTATGGATCGATTCAACTCAAAGCGCGTATACTTTAAATTGCTCCCTAAGTAAACTACTGCACAGTAGTAGTTAACTAAAATTCCCAATATTTTTTTCTTGTTTCAGGTATTGCGAAAGAATTGCGGCCAGGATTAACAAAACAACTAAGAAGTTATATTATGACAACATTTGACAAAGGATTTGAAAATGCGGAATATCAGTGGACGGTTGAGCAATTAGAGTATCGGTTAGAATCAATTCGCCACATTCTCGAGGAGAGCACCATTCCATTTGATCAACAACTCAGTAATGCTACAAGAAGTTTGCTTGCACTTGAATCAGCTACTGCTCTTTTAAGTCAATATTCAATCAAAATATTCTATAAAGTTTCGGTTGCATTTGAATCTGCTAAGGCAAAATTTATCGCACGACCTCCATCATGTTCATGGTATGATGGCCATTGTTACTGGTTACAATATCGACAAGATATGACTGAACGTCAAAATTATGATATATTATCTTATCACCAAAACAAACAACAGTGGATGTTAATAATTATTTGTTCGGTTCATTTTGATGAGAATGGCGATAGAATTACATTATTGATTGGCAGTGATTTTAATGGCATCTATATTGAATTACCGTTGGGTCAATATGCTCCTATTGAATTAGATAGTTTAAATATTGAAGTTGAATTTGAAAGAGAACTAATCAATCTACTACAAGTGATGTGTAAAACAAAACCTACGACAAATACAGGATCTGTCAATTCAGCAAATTAAAGCCGAAGAAAAAAATTATAATACATACAAAATAAGAGAACACTAGAAACTGATAAAATCGCTTGTATTTTAGGCTTTACATGAGGGTGTGGGTGTGGGGTGCGAGTGTGGGTGTGGTTGTGTGGGTGGGTGTGGGGTGTGAGTGTGAGTGTGGTTGTGTGGGTGTGGGTGTGGGTGAGTGTGGATGGGTGGGTGAGTCTGGATGGGTGGGTGGATGTGGGTGAGTGTGGGTGGGTGTGGATGAGTGTGTGGTGTGGCTGTGGGTGGGTGTGGGTGTGATTGTGTGAGTGTGGGTGAAGGTTGGTGTGGACATTTTTTTTCTTTATTGTTATAGCCACACTCACACCCATACCCACGCTCTCACACCCACGCCCCTAGTATGATGGCTAATGACATTTTTCAACATCATACAGTATCATTGGAAAATTATTTAAGTGATCGGCTTCTAAATGTTTTACGTGATAGAACTAAAACGACTCTAAAGGATTTATATTTACATTGCTTTGATCCAAACAATAATAAAAAAATTATTGATGAATTAGATCGGTTCATAAAGGAACTGGATGATGATATTAAATTTAGATTTGTGAATGTAGAAACAAATAATGAAATTAATGATTTACGCTGTCGTTTACAATGAGGGTTATTCCGAATTCGCTTATAAGCCTCCAGCCAATAAAAATAGGGATGAACATATATCGTTTGTTGCTAAGAGCGGCTTGTCTTCTTTGACTTTCTTTCTTTGTACTATTGATTCGTTTCACTTTCATATGAAAGTGAAACGAATCAATAGTACAAAGAAAGAAAGTCAAAGAAGACAAGCCGCTCTTAACAACAAACGATATATGTTCATCCCTATTTTTATTGGCTGGAGGCTTATAAGCGAATTCGGAATAACCCTCATTGGCAATATAAGAATGCAAAGATAGCATTGCAAAAGATAATTCAAAAAGTCAAATTGAAACGTCGTTTATTGCATTGATGACATTGGTTAAGAGTGTATTTACCAAAATCATTTTTATTTTTGAAAATATAAACGTAAGTATTTTGTTTCAATTGTCAGAGCATTTATCTTGATTTAACATATGAAGTAAAAGTGGAGAGAAAATTTATTATTTTCTATTTATTTTTATCAATTTCGACGTTTCGAACTACTAAGTGTTCATTTTCAAGTTCACGATCTAGTACATTGAAATATATGAATATCAATATAATATAATATAATATCAAGTATCATCAAGTCCAAATTTTTTAATGATTGATAAAAATAAATGAATAAAATAATAAATTTTCTCTCACTTTTACTTCATATATTAAATCAATGAACGTAAGTGTAGTTTTTTGTTGAAGAATTTTCCCGTTGTGTGTCTTTTTTTTATACCATTAGGAACAGATAATGGCTCTTACAAAAGAAGTTGTTGAAGTTGAGCAGCAAGTTGAAGTTTATAAACAAGGAATGGATCTTTTAAGACACCGAAAATGGAAAGTGATAGATGTCTACTTATTCGTGAATTTTTCAATAAACCAAGAGATATTCTCAAGGAATCAAATCGAAAAGGTCATCTGCCGTTGAATTACTTAGACAATATTTATGATAAAAATTTCGATGAAGAAAATTTAGACAAACAAAGTACGTTCTTATCATATTCAATAAACCCAGTTGCTCAGGAAATCGGTTTAAGCCCCGCTGAACTCGTCAAAAATCTATGAGTAAAACAACAATCGAATGTAAATTTTCATTTAAATGACGAGATCAAGGAATTTGCAAAACACCATGTAACCGATGAAAATTATAATTTATTGAACTTTATTGCAGAACAGCAACTTCTAGTTAGCTTCAATGAAACGGAACATAAAAAAATTACAAATATTTTTCGAAAAAATTTGTCAAATATTAAACAGGTCCAGGTATGCAGACTGTTCACTATTTTTTCAATGAAACAGATATGAGACGATCTTTTTAAATTCGAATTTCTCTGTAATTCAGTTGTTTTTGGATTTTCAGTTCTAGAGAACATCCACATCGATTTAATCTAAACGATCATGTACGAGTGTTATATGATGTTGCACGGGTAATACCAGATTCTCTTTTTCATTATCATTGTCGTTTGTATCTCTATTTAGTTCTGTTGGGCAACATTGATTTTTATATGATTCAAAAACAAATACCCATGTTCAAGAAAACGGCCCGTAAACCGCATAAAAACGATATAAAACGTCCAAAAACAGCGCCGTTTTACGTCAACTCGGATTATGCTGAAAATAGTGTTAAAAACGGTGGCCGTTTTCTAGCAAAAAAACGGTCCGTAAAACGGGCTGACGAATTACAGCGAAACGAGGTGAAAATTAATGCCGTATTACCTCGTTTTATAGCTATTTCAGGCCTTTTAAGACGCAGTTTCAAACGGTCGGAATGATCACCCTGGGTAAAGGGAAAGTGGTTTTTGATCGTCGAGAATATGGATCTGAATGGGTGATGGCTCATCGCATATTCAAAAGATAATAGTTATTGTTGTATGCCGAGAACTGTTTCATCTTGGAAAAAAACATTTTTATTTTGAAATAAAGCTTAAAAGAACAATTATAAGACAATTGTCATTCTCTAATCTAGTACAGTTCATGAGGTATTTGAATTTGCGAAAAAATCAAATTCCCCATCATATGTGATCATTATTATCATTCGATGATGAATCAATCTGATATAATTCATGGATTGTTGCATTTTCATATTCTCGAATTATTTTACCATCTTGTTATACTGTGTTATGATGTTTATCTCCACATATGTTATTTATTGTTTCAGTTTTGTTATTTTCATTTTGATTTAATAATTATTGACTTTGTTTTTCAATAACACATCGTTCCCGATGGCGTTGTTTTTCGTTTCATTGTTGTTATTCTTAATGAACTTGAAAAAGTTCTTGGAACTGCTCCATTAGGATCATGTTTTTCTATAGTAGAATCAAGATTTGCATCACTATGATGATTATCTACAAAAGATATTAATTTAAGAAAATTCGTTTTCAGAATAGGTTTTTATTTTGTTTTTACTTTAAAAATCTTGTTTAAGAACCTCATCTCTTAGACTAGTTCATGACTGAGGATTTTCATTGTTAAAATCTTGTGAAGGAATTGAAGGGTGTGGGTGTGGGTGTGGGGTGTGTGGGTGTGTGGGTGTGGCTATAGCTGTGGTTATGGCTGTGGCTGTTTATCTTTAACTCACACCCACCCACACCCACACCCACACCCACACCCACACCCACAGCCACACTCACCCACACCCCACACCCACACCCACACCCCCACACCCACCCACACCCACACCCTCAATATCAATTTCATAATCTCGTTCAAACGGGTGTCCCATAATAAATGACCGGTTTTTGTATTTCAGATGTTAGCCTTTAAAAATTTTTATTAAAAACCGAGTATACCACAAGATGCAGCGTGAAAAGCTCTACAATTCACAAAGCAAGATTGATTTTGGTTGTTTAATTTTGATTTTGAAAAAGACAAAATTCTATAAGACCACTTTTCGAAGGTGTCAAAAAACCATTCCTTCACTCTTATTTTATCTGCGTATCTCTTAATATGTTTTCTTTAAAAAAAGTATAATACACCAGAAGGTGCAGCGTGAAAAGATCTACAATCCACAAAGTACAGCATATTTTGGTTGTGTAATTTTTGTTTTCAAAAAAAAGTAAAATTCCGTGAGAATAATATCTATTGTACCTAAAAGATCATTTTTCTATTCCAATGAGCAAATCATTTTCTTCTTATATCATCCTTTTATCACCTAATTGGTTTTATCGCATATACCTCAAGATGCAGCGTAAAAATTTCTACAGTGTACAAAGTAAAGCTTATTTAATTGTATACTTTGTGTTTTGAAAAGAAACAAAATTCTGTGAGACCGTTTTGCGCAGCGTCGAAAATTGATTGCGCAGAATTCCATTTATTTTGAAAACACCAAGTACACAATTAAAATAAGCTTTTCTTTGTAGCTGAAGAGATCTTTACGTTGCATCTAATTCTAATTTCTGTGCGTTTTTAAAATGTATTCAAAGATTAAAATATGAAATAGAAAAATTGGCCATTTATTATGAGACACTCGATATATGTTGCGGGAAACAGATACATCAGGATAGCAATAAACAATTTCTGAGACTAATATTCAATCTTTCTACATAAAATACAGAATCACATCGAATATATGTATGTTGAATAAAGTAGTTTTACTCTAGAATATACAGGAAGCGTGAAAAATTAGAGAAAGCAATAAGTTCTTATTGATTCCAATAATTTATTTTAGGGATTGCAATTGCTAACTATTGCATTGCTGGCGCGCCGCCTATGTATATATATGTTACGGTCAAAATTGGAATCTGGTCAAATTTAGAATTTGACCAGACGAAATTGGAATTCTAATTTTGACTGGGCAAAGCTAGAATATTTTTTTATGATACATATAAATCAAAGAAACTGAAGTGAATGGAGGAACATATTGGCACAAAGGATAGCGAAGGTGTGAGTGAGACTCAGAAGAAGACTCAGATACCAGTAGGGGCATTTCTGAATAAACTCGATCATGAAGATGCTAGTAAAATTGCAGTTGTGGGTGTGGGTGTGGGTGTGGATGTGGGTATGGGTGTGGATGTGGGTGTGGGTGTGAGTGGTGGGTGTGAGTATAGTTAGAAACGCATCAACACCCACACGCCCACGCCCACACCCACACCCACACCCACACCCCACCCACACCCACACCCACACCCACACCCACACACCCACACCCACACCCCCACATCCTAGAAATTTTAGTTAATCATTGTAATAACTCGAATTGTTTCAGACAATAATTGAATTACATTCTGACAAGCATGTAAAAGCATTATTTATATATTGATTTAAGTTTTTAACGTTAGCAGTATTAAATCATGAAGAGCTCTTACTATTCCTATTTTATCATTTCTTATCAGATATTCTTATGAAAAGAACGCAACAATATCAAATATAATGAGTAGAATAAAAATGATAATAGCATAATAATGTTAGAAATTCAAATCAATATATAAGAAAAGGCTCGATATTGTTCTCTGATATCGGAAAAATTCGAAATTTTAATATTGAAGTTCGAAGTAATAGCTTCTGTAGAATACTTACAACCTTTGCTTTTCAGGATAAAAACTTCCAATCTACTTCTCTCATATCGGTGCGAATGTGTTAAATCATTTGATATAATTCTTTGTTTGAGTTCAAACAGCGTCATAATAAGCATTTTTTTGTATGCGTATTAATATCACAAGCGAATCGTGAAAAACATGCTATGCAAATACGAAAATCGTTTGTATGAGGTATGGTAGACTTTTACGTATATAATTGTTCGGCTACTCGTCATTCAAATCAATCGTTTTCATATTTGATCATCAATTTCAACGATATTCTAAACAACAAAACAAATTTTGATAATTATTTTATTTAAGCACTATTTATATTCGAGAAAAATTCTATGAAATTATTTAAAGAATATTATTTTTGCTTATCATTATATTATGTTCATACTCGCTTATAAAATTCTAATTTATTGATAAAACATCTGCTTGTTAGGCCCTATCCTTCCAGTCTAGGGAATATTTTTGAGAAATTTTCTTCTTTGCAGGATTTTTTAAACAGATCATAAGAGAAATGAAAACAGAGTATAGATCTCTAGGCCTTCAGTTTACATACCGATCAGCTTATCCAGCTGAATGTGCCATGTCATTCTATATCTTAATTTTTTATTTAAATGTAACCTTCTATTTAAATTCTATGTGAATACAAATTATTTGAAAAAATTCTGAAAATGCAATATCATTTTACATATTTATTTAAGTCGGTGAAATTTTCCTATTTTTTTAAAAATTTCAATTCGATTTAAAAAATAAATGTTGAATTTGTTTTTAGAACCTAATCAAAACTATAAGCAGTTTTTATTGAAGGATTCGCTGCTGACTAGAACACTATCTATTTAACGAAAAAAAAATTTATGATGACTAAATTCAAATTAGCATCCCTAATTTAATGATATAAGAGACTAATTGTAATTAGCAATTAACACCTCTATTATTTAATTATTTTTTGAAAACAGAGGAAACGATCTCACTCAACCTGAAAAACTTCAATTCTTTGTAAAACCTACAGGACTTCAGATATTTTGAAATATTGAAGATTCTATTAATAATTTTTCCATTTAAAAAGTATAGCAGCGTCTAGAAAACAGTTCAAATAATTGTTCTACATACTGTAGGAATTTGGGAGAACAGCTGGAATACCTAGTATTAACAACACAAAATTCTACGTCAACGTAGATGGTAACAAACTCGAACAATATTTCATTGGACGCAAGAGTTGATAGTGGATTAAATGCGGATTGAACTTTGTATTAACACATCATCTATCAAAAGAAAATAAGAATTAACCAATAATAGAAAATTTTTACATTAAATCAAGTCTTTTGAAGTCTATAACAGTTGAATCTAGGATAGGATCGATCCTGCTCAGGCCTAGTGGCTTCCCTGTCTATCGATGCACCAAATGTCAAATTCTTTTATTAACAAAGTATAAAAAGTTTATAAACTATTTCTTTCTTCAAATGTCTTTTTTATAATTTCTTGTTGACTCTTAATGATATTCCGACATAAATCGAATTTTTCTTGTAATTCTGTAATTGTATAATAAATGAAAAATATTCTTTTATTCTGAAGTTTTTTTATAAAAATGTCTTGATTCGTGTCTTTCTAACATATGTTCTTATCTGATTATGATGAACAAAATGTGTTTACAGATAAGCATATATGTAAGAGATATATATTACAAATGAATTGTTTTTGTTATCTCGATATTTATCTTTATGAAGTGTCACATGTTTCTTTTATTTCTTATCATATTTAGTGAAAATAACTAAACCTTGTTTTTTTCTAAAGTCTTGTAGAATAAACTATAATGTGTCTAATTATTGGTTTAATAATCATCTTCTATGTGACTTATCGTTTGTATGAACATTTTTTTCCAGCACCGGATATCAATTCAAAGGGTAAATATGTTCTTATAAGTGGTTGTGATACAGGATTTGGTCATGGATTAGCTTTGGAACTTGATAAACAAGGTTTTAATGTTCTTGCTGGTGTGTATCTTCCTGAGAATGTAGATTCATTGAAAACTAAACTTTCATCTAAAGCTACTGTCTTTCGTCTTGATATAACTAAACAACAAGATATAAATGATGCATTTGAATTAGTCAAAGAAAAAACAAATGTACTTCATGCACTTGTTAATAATGCTGGAATTGGTGCAGGTGGATTCATCGATTGGATAACATTAGAATCCATGCATAAAATAATGAATGTGAATTTTTTTGGACATGTAGCGATGACAAAAAAGTTTTTACCATTATTAATAGCTAAACGTGACTGTCGAGTAATTAACATTTGTTCAGTTATGGGATTTATAACTCCACCATGTATGTCAGCATATTGTGCTTCAAAATATGCATTTGAATCATTTTCTGATTGTCTTCGTCGTGAAATGACTCCATGGGGTTTACGAGTATGTATTATCGAACCTGGTTGTTTACGAACACCGATTATTGAAGGGCACGATCGGCTAATGCAAGAATTATGGAATGGATTATCATCGGATGTACAAAAAAGATGGGGAGAAGATTTTTTCAATGATTTACTTAAGAGAGCAGTAATAAATAATCTTCTTTTTAATTATGCTGACGATCCAATGAAGGTGGTACGAGCACTCCGACATGCCGTTATGAATAGTAAACCTCGTATTCGATATCATCCAGATTGGTACGCAAAAATTTTCTTTTATCCAATTTCTATGCTTCCTGCTTGGTTGGTTGATTTCTTTACGTCTCAATTCATGAGCTTGTCTTTTCTTCCTGCTGATGTTAAAAATCAGATTAAAGATTAGCTGAATAATAGAATAACAATGAATTTAAATAATCCATTTTCTTGCTTTTTTTCTAGACTTCATTTATTTTTTATTATGATTATTCTTGATATTGATTTCTAAAAATACGTCTACTTTCTGGTGAAATAAAAACAAAAATCTATTTGAATTCATCTCAAAATTCTCTTGCACAACTCGATTCCATTTACTTTTATTCAGAACAAACATTCAACTGTCTTTGTTCACGGTATTTCATTGAATAAAACATTAAAAAAACCTAAATAAAATTTGAAAGGACAATTATTAAATAATAGGGTGCGGGGTATGAGTGTGGGTGTGTGTCTTCCTGTCACCCATACCCATACCCTCCAACGTGGGATTTTTGACCTGGACGGCAACTTTTCTCTTGAATCTATCGTTTTTCTCTACCGATCAGATCGTTGTCCACTACTGCTTTTCAAGATACCAAGCGTCACTAGTTTATGTCAATTTTATGTATTTAATATTAAATTAAATAAAAGAAGAGAATTAATCATGTTAAATCGAAATAAACCTCTCACTGAAACAAACTTGAAAAAATCTAACAGAATCGAACGTCCAGACGAAGTGGCTCTCTCATTTGGCCTGCCTTCTCTAATTGTCGTTGATTATCTTCTGATATTTGATTATTAGTAAGAATTAAAAGCGTCAATGTTCGATTTACATTGATCATTTTCAGGATACTCATGACGCTTTTGTCTGTAATTTGATTGAGGTCGAGATGAAGGCGTTCGAGAGTTCTATTTCCATCTTTCAAAACATCGAACAGACTTTTTACACCGTCATCATCAATTTGATTCCAACGAAGATTGAGGATGGGTGTGAGTGTGGGTGTGTGGATGTGGGTGTGGGTGTGGGGTGCGGATGTGGGTGCGGGTGTGGATGTGGATGTGGATATTGGTAAGAGTTTCCTTCGTTTATGCTTGTTAACACCCACACCCACACCCACACTCTCTCACCCTAGCCACACCCACGCGTCGGCGTTAAATAAAATCTGCATTATATTGTTATTAAATTTAATTCAAGCACAATATCAAATATATTTTAAACTTATATTTTGACTTAATCGATTGCTGAAAAGCAAAAGCTGAGAGTAGCAGGGTGTGGGTGTGGGTATTCACCTCCGCCACATCAACACCCACACCCACACCCACACCCACACCCACACCCACACCCACCCACACCCACCCACACCCACACCCCCACCCCCACCCCCACACCCACACCCACACCCACACCCCCACCCCCACACCCACACACCCACACCCACACCCACACCCACACACCCACACCCACACCCACACCCACACCCAAAATAATAGCATGCTACATATTTGGGTGTGGGGTGTGGATTGTATGCGAGTATGGGTGTGGGGTGTGGATTGTATGTGAGTATGGGTGTGGGGCGTGGATTTATGCGAGTATGGGTGTGGGTGAGTGCGATCTCTCTGTGCATGTGAGTGAGGGTGTGACCCCTCTATGGATGTGGGTGAGGGCATGACCCTTTTGTGGATATAGATGAGGGTATGGCGATGCAGTGAATCCTTGCACCAGAGGTGCAGAATCTGCCGGTAAAATTAAAAATTTTCCCCGACGGCAAAATTTTTTTCGGCAAATTTTCCGAGCTATAGAAGCCAATTAAATACTGACATTTTTAGATTAAAATATTTATTCAGAAAAGCTACTATTATTTAATAAATTACAAATTCACATTAAGAAAACAATACTATTATTCAATACGGCTTGATTCAAGTAATCTTTCTAACTTTACTTTCTGTAAATGATTTAAAACAACTGAGACAGGAGAAACGAGTTTTCAAACTTGATATTGTTCATGTTTTGTAAAATAACCATTGTTTATCTTACGTATGACTAAAATAATCTTTGAGGAAACTTCTATACATGTAATTTGTTGAAAGAGTGTAATGGTATACTTGTTTTGGGTGTGGGGTGTGGGTGTGGGTGTGGGTGTAGTAACAAATAGTTAAACACACACCCACACCCACATCCCATGCAAGCCAACACCCACACCCGCACCTCCACCCACACCCACACACCCACACCCACACCCCACACACACCCATACCCGCACCTACACTCACACCCACACCCACACACCCACACCCACCCCCACCCACACCCACACCCACACCCTCTATGTTTTGATTGTATTAGCCTTAGCTGTTCATGATTAATGTTTTGAAATATGTCTACCGATTTTTGTTGACTCCAGTATGTAAATATTGGTTATCGTAAACGGTATACATTTCCATATAACAAAAAGTGCCAAGCATCGTGCAATTTTCAGTGATAGTGTGTGAGTTTGGGCAGCTGTTGGTGTGGATGTGCAGCTTGTTTTGTCCTATCTTTTACATCTACCGCAACAGACCCATATCCATATGCATCCCTAAAATCGCGCCCATCTCCACACACATATTCCACACATCCTCACTTATTCAAATTATCTCTCAGAATAACTTTATGCTACGAATGGCAGAAGTCTTTATTTTTCTACAAATTCGGCGGTTAACTTTCTCAGTAAGCTTTGAATGCAATTCAGAACTCTCTAGAATATTGATAAATAAAACCTCGGGAATAAGTAATTTTTCTTACAAATAAATGTGTCTAATATAAACTAGCAGCTGTTGTCTTTGCGCACCATCGTGACATTTCAAGATAATGCAAAACAATTTTTAACGCTTCATCTGTTCCGATTCTTTTCAAAGCTAATAATGCGTTTGCATTCACATATCGATTTTTATCCAGATAGAGTGCTTCTTTTAGACTAGGTATTGCTTGTATTGCTTTGACGCCAAGTTTAGCCAAGGATAATGCAGCCGTAAATCTCATATGGGATGCTTCTTTAGGATCTTCCAGTTGATCTCGATCCGCAAGAACATTTGTCAAACATGATACGACCGTGTCAAAATAATGTTGCTCATTTACTTGGATAGTTCCCAGGGCTTCACAACAGTATTGTTTCACTAAATATGAATGGCTTTTTTCAATGATTTGTATCAATAATGGTAAAGTATCCAGTGCTGCTGAACCCATTTCGGAAAAGATGAATGCTATACAATATGCTATGGGTTCATTGTTTTCTTCTCTTGTTAGCACTGCTTGTAATTCATCGATTGCCTCTTTATTATATCGACAAGCCGTTAATGCATATGCTGCTTCGAAACGAGGAATTTCTTTGTTCTTATATAATTGTTGGATTAAAATATTGTATTCGTTATTCAAAGCTAAATTATAAGCTGCATTAAGACGGATTTTCCCACA